>PISW01005342.1:0-117166 GCA_004023785.1 Mungos mungo
CACTCCCTCCCTCCCTCCCCCTCCCCCCCTCCAGTCCATGGTTCGTTTTCAGTATTCAGTAGTCTCCCTTGATCTGTGTGTCCCTCACCCTCCCCTGCTCTCTTTCCCCCTTCCTCTCCCCATGGTCCCCTGCCAGGTCTGTCCTGTTAGACTATGAGTGCAAACATATGGTGTCTGTCCTTCTCTGCCTGACTTACCTCACTTAGCATGACACCCTCACATTCCATCCACTTTCCTACAAATGGCCATATTTCATTCTTCCTCATTGCCATGTCGTACTCCATTGTGTATATAAACCACATCGTCTTGATCCACTCATCAGGTGATGGACATGTAGGCTCTTTCCATGATTTGGCTATTGTTGACAGTGCTGCTCTGAACATTGGGGTACATGGGCCCCTATGCATCACTCCTGTATCCCTTGGGTAGATCCCCAGCAGTGCTATTGCTGGGTCATAAGGGAGTTCTATGGATAGTTTTTTGAGGAGCCTCCACACTGTTTTCCAGAGCGGCTGCACCAGTTTACATTCCCACCAACAGTGCAGGAGGGTGCCCGTCTCTCCACACCCTCGCCAGCATCTATAGTCTCTTGATTTGTTCATTTTAGCCACTCTGACCTGCGTGAGGTGGTATCTCAGTGTGGTTTTGATTTGTGTTTCCCTGATGCTGAGTGATGCTGAGCATCGTTTCATGTGCCTGTAGGCCATCTGGATATCCTCTTTGGAGAAGTGTCTGTTCATGTCTTCTGCCCATTTCTAGGAATCAAGAACAAAAATGAACTACTGGGACCTCATCAACATAAAAAGCTGCTGCACTGCAAAGGAAACAATCAAAAAACCTAACAGGAAACAGACAGAATGGGAAAGGATAGTGGCAAATAGCGTATCAGATAAAGGGCTAGTATCCAAAATATACAAGGAGCTCACTAAACTCCATACACGAAAAATGAATGATCCATTTCATATGTTATTTTCCATCTTTGGTAAGGTCTCTTTTCAGATCTTTTGCCCATTTTTTAATTGGGTTATTTTCTTCTTGAGTTTTAAGCGTCCTTTGTGTACTCACGACAGCGGCCCTTTATCGGATGTGTGTTGCAAACATTTTCTCTCGTCTGTGGTTTATCTTCTAATGCTCTTTGCAGCGTCTCTCATGGAGCAGAAGTGTCTCATTGTAGCACGTCCAGCTCATCATTATTTCCTTCATGGATCGTGCCTGTGGCGTTGGGTCTAAAATATCATCACCAAACCCAAGGTCGTCCAGGTTTCCTCCTCCGTGAGCTTCTGGGAGTTTTAAACAAAGCTTTGCATTTTAGGTCTATGATCCGTTTTGGCTTAAGTTTTGTGAATAGGTAAGGTCCGTGTCTGGACCCATTGTGCTGCCTGTGATGACCGCCGGGCCCACAGCCATTCGTCACAGAGCCCGTCTGTGCTCCTTCCTCAAGGCCGGAGGCTACTTCCGAGCTCTCCATTCTGCTCCACTGACCTCTGTGCTCTTCCCCACGCCCAGCTCGCCGTCTTGACTACTGTAGCTTCGTCACAAGCTTGAAGGTGGGTACTGCCGGCCCTCCAACTTTGTTCTCCTTCAGAATCATGTTGGCCACTCTGGGTCTCCCGTCTCTGCATGTAAACTTCACAATCAGTTTGTTGAAATCCATCAGATAACTTTCTGGGGTTCTCACTGAGCTTGCATTGACTCTAGAGGTAAGGTTGTGAAGAACTGGGATCCTGAGAATATGGAGTCTTCCTGTCCATGAACATGGACTACCTCTGCATTTATCTAACTCTTCTTTGATCACATGGACCTCACACCAGCAGCTTTGTCACTCAGAGGAAATGTCCTCCTTGCTCAGAGCAAAAGCCCACGGCAGGATGCTCCGTGGCTTTCCTCAGTCGGCCAGCTGTCGGCAGGGTGGGCTCTGTGCTGGAGAGACAAACGGGCAGAAGCAGGTCCCCTGCCCAGAAGGAGAGGCTGGTTTTTCCTGGAGGAAGGGAGGGCACAGGATATGCAGCAGACCGGATGCCTGCTCTGGACAAGATGGTCCAAGCCGACCGCTCAGAAGGGGCAGGCAGCTCCTAGCAGATCTCAGGGTGGGAGAGCCATGTCGTGAGCAAGGACACAACCACGGGGCACCGGCACTTCAGGTCCTGAACGCCGGGATGCACAGTGGAAAGGCCGGCAGTGAGTCTGGAGAGACGCCCAGGCCTGCAGGCCGGGCCGAGGGGTCTGTGTCTTACATGAGCAGGGCCGTGCGGCTGGCGTGACCTTCCAAGTGACCGCTGCGACAAAGCCTCACCACCACCCTGGGTGAAGAACGGCCTGTCCCCTCACGTCCTGCAAACACCTGAATCCCACCCTGGAGGCTGTTCGGCTGTGGTGGGGCACCGTCTCTCACCCTCGAACCTGGACTCAGTCCCTCTCCCCACATGCTTGCGTCTTCAGACCTACCCCCTTGGGACACGTGACCTGACCAGGCCTGTGACCATGGGTCCTACAGGGTCACGCCATCCAGTCCCCGGCACCCGGAGAGGTGGCCTTTAGGACTCCCGTCAGCAAATCTGGTTTCTAGCAAGATGTGACAAGACACACGTGCAAAAACTCATGACACATTTTAAAGTAGAGACTGGGCGCCCGGGGCTCAGTCGGTTGAGCGTCCGACTTTGGCTCAGGTTACGATCTCACCGTTCATGGGTTTGAGCCTTGTGTCGGGCTCTGTGCTGACAGCTCGGAGCCTGGAGCTGCTTCGGATTCTGTGTCTCCCTCTCTCTGCCCCTCCCCTGCTCTTTCTCAACAATAAATAGTCATTAAAAAGTAAAGTAAAGGTGATTATCATTTGACTACAAGCTCTTTTGGGTTAAATCATTACTTACGGGCAAGAGAGGGACCCCGTGGTCTGCAGGGCTGGTGACACACGGCCTTCAGATGTGTGTCCCAGAGGGCTTCAGAGTCCTTCATGCACGGCCCTGAAAATCCACGGCTGAAGACGCGTCGCCGGAACACAACACGCCGGTTGGCGGCAGCCTTGCTGGTCATGGAGGACCCTCAAACCAGCTTGTTGATCCCACGGCAGCCAGAAGGGGTGGAAGGGGAGGGGCCTCTGCCGGGGCGAGGCTCTTGGCCACAGAGCGTGTTAGAGTTGGGGTGTCCTTGGGGTGTCCTTGGGGTGTCCTTGGGGGGTCTCAGGGGGTCCTGAGGGCTGGGTGTGAGGTCCAGGGCTGGGCCGGCCACACTGGGTCAGGGCAGCTGGCACCCGCGGAATGTGGCTGGGTCTGTGCGTTGGGGTGTGACCCTCCCCCCTGAGAGTAGGTCCCCTTCCAGCTCGTGTGCTGAGCACGGGGACCGAGAGGGCCTAAACTGAGCAAATAAGGGGCGCCCGGGGCTCAGTCGGCTGAGGGTCCGACTTTGCCTCAGGTCATGATCTGATGGTTCGTGGGTTCGAGCCCTGCGTTGGGCTCTGTGCTGTCAGCTTGGAACCCGGAGCTGCTTCGGATTCTGTGTCTCCTTCTTTCTCTGACCCTCCCCTGCTCACACTCTGTGTCTCTCTCAAAAATAAAAAACCTTAAAAAATAAAAAATAAAAACAATAAACTGAGCAAACATGTGGATGGATGGGAGCGTCCACGCTGTGCAGGGGGAGCGGGAAGAGGGCGAAGCAGGGGCCCCGGTGTGTGGCCTCCAGCTCTTTGCACAAGGACCCAGGGCTGCAGGCTCCGCCCACAAGGCCCCGCCCACTCCAGACACCAGCTGCAAGACCCAGGGACCACCTGTGCTTCTGACCGAACTGTGGGGCTGCCCACAACCCCCTCCTCATGTTTGTAATTTGCTACAATGACTCAGGGAATCCATGGAAACACTGCACGTTTCCCAGCGGATCACGAAGCCTCCAGTCCAGGAACAGCCAAGTGCAAATGAGTTCTAGACCCGGGCACGGGGTGCGCACGGACCTTCCCTGCCCTCCCCGGGCTTGCCGCCCTCCCCGCATCTCCAGGTGCCCACCCACCAAATCCCCATGTTGAAGAGTTTCTAGAACTCTCCACCTGCCGCCCCCCCTCCCTGCAGCCTGGCGGGCGGGGCTGAAGGTCCCTCTCTGTCCCTGTGCTTGGACTTGTGGCAGACCAGCCCCACCCTGACGCCATCCGGGGGCTCCCCTGAGTCACCCCATTAGCACAGACCCAGGTGTGACCAGAGGGGCTCCCGATGAACAACAGAGGACTGCCCTCGGGCCCCGGGGTTTTGGGAGCTCTGTGCCAGGAGCCGGGGACCCAGAGGACCCTGCTGTTGCCGGGTCTGGCAGAGGAGAGGAGAGGAGAGATCAGAAGGGGCCACGGGGAGTCACAGGAAGGGGGGGATGCGGTGCAGAGTCTGAGGGAAGGGGCTCCTGGTGAGTGGGGTGCAGGAGGGAGCGCGATGGGTCAGTGGGGCTCAGCGTGCTGGCCACGGTCGTGGGCAGGAGGCTGGGCTCTGCTCTGGCTGGCCGCCCCACGCCCCGCGCACCGGATCTGATAAGGAGCAGGTTTTCAGCCCAGAGGGTCCTTCCACACAGTCCCTCACCTGTGTCTCCTCATCGCCCCCAGCGTCCTCCTGGTGATGAGGGGCTGGCCCCAGGCCCCAACGGAGAGTCTTCTTCCCTGAGCCCCCCGCCCCCACCCCTCGGCAGCCTGTCCCGGCTTAGCCCGCTGGCCACGCAGCCGAGGGCCCGGCCGGGCAGGTGCCCGAGCTCCCTGGCTGCTGCTCTTCGGAGAGAATTCCGAGGATGCGGATCGACCACGGCAGGGCTCTCCCGGCGGCTTGGCCACCCGCTGGGGAGGCTCGGGCTGCCGGCGCCGAGGGGGGCTGAGGCACCCCGCCTGGGCATATGGGGCTGGGGGCGTTGATCTGACCTCACAAGCTGCAGCAATTGCCCTGAAACATGGTCTTTTCTCTGTGACATAAACACAAGCTGTTTCCCCAGGAGCCCTGCCACCAACAGACGCCAGGCAGCCCGAACCAACGCTGCTCTCCGCTCCTTCCCAGGGATTCCTGGAAACCGCGCTTGGAGAGGGGCCTGCGGGTGACCGGCCTGGCTGTGCGGTCCCCCGCCCTCTGGTAGCGCCCCGGCACCTGCGGTTGCAGCCTCTTGGAGCAGAGGGGGTGCACCCCCAGGCCCGTCTCCGTGAAGAACCCGCAGCTAGACGCTAAGACTGCCTCTCTCTGCCCTGTCCCTACAGCACCCGGTCCCCGGAACAGCCAAGCGTCCTCCATGCACCCCCAACAAAGAGGAGAGGGAGGCTCAGAGAGGTCAAGTCACTGACTGAAGATCACACAGCAGAAAGGCAAGACAAAGATTCAAACCGGTGGTTTCTATGCCTAAGTTCATGCCCATTAGTTCTTAGTGTGAATCCAAGGAGACCTGGTGGCCAAAGCTTTCTTCACTGGAGATGCTTCCAGATCTTTCCGAGCAGAGCACAGAGCCCGCCTGCATCGCCCCTCCCCCGCTGCACCTCGTCCGCCGTTTCCCTCATTTAGTCTTAGGCTATTAATAACCTCCCATTTGTCTTAATTCAATAAAAAGATGATTGATTGTATTTGCAACGGTGCCGTCGAGCTCCTGAAAGTGATGGATGGGTCCCCGCGTGTGGCAAGGAACCTTCCAGAAAAACCACGTCCTTGCTCTCGCTCGGAAGGAGTGAGCTTCCTGACTAACCAACATCCTGAGACAGACATTTTTAAAAAATATACCCATTTACTGTCCTCAGGAACCAAATGCAGAGCAAAACTTCACCTTGACATGTGGGCTGTGAGCCCTCGATCCTGGGGCGATGGCGAGTCCCGGCTTCCATCCACGGGGAGGCTCCGCTTACCTCTGTCTTCACCCCGTGGCTCGCCACAAAATCGCTAACTTGTGTGTTTGTGGGAAGAGCGGGGTGGCGGGTTCTGTCCTGGAGGCTTGGCCGCCCTGCAAGGGCCAGGCAGGGCCGGACTCAGACCTCCCGTGCTCCCGACGCCTGTGCTCGCCTCCGCACAAGTGCATGTCGGAGGACGGCCCTGGGACACACCTGTCACCAGCAGCTCCCCAACAAGTGTCCTTGATGCACAGCCGGGCCTTCCTGACCTGCCTTCACACTGGTCCCAATGGCACACTGTGACCTCCAACCTTGCACCCCACACCCCGTGGGGCCTGACCATCTGTCCTTCCAGAACCTTCCAGACCATTCTGCAGGGCTCTACGTGTGACTTGCTCCTGCCCGTTCCTGACCGCCTTCTCCCTTCAGCCCAGGGGCTCATGCTGGTCACCCCTCTGTTGGCACACTGTTCTCGGAGCCAAAACCAAAGCAGGCCAGGGCCAAAGGCGGAGCAGCAGGAAGCATGGCCACCAGCCCCTCCCTTCCCGGCCACCCTCCAAGACATCCCAGCGCTGAATTATTATGTCCCTCATTCTGGTCAATATCTCAAAACCCCGGAAAAGAGCCCTAATCAATAGGCCGTGAGGATGATGAAAAGGATCACCGGGAAAGCAGCACATTATTAGGAAGATCAAAGGATAATAAGGCTCCAGGAAAGCAGGCGGGGCCCGGGGGCTCCTGACTCGGGGCTGATGGGCGCCTGCGCCGCTTTTCCTCTGAGGGGCGGGTCACATGCTCAGGTGGGTTTCTTTCATGTAGCTTCTCTCCCGTTCATGTCTCCGAAGATGAAATCAACGATTCTCAATAATACTTTTTTTTTTCTTTTGCTAAAAGTCTCCGGAGCCCATGAGAGCGACGGAGTGCTTGGTGTGGTCCACAGGTGGTGCCGCCCCCAGGCCTGCAGAGGACGCGGGCCTGGCCAGCCGGTCCCGCCCGGCATGAGCCGCCCCGCCGGTGCGGCGCCAACCCCGAGTCCTCCCGGTGGGGGCAGCAGGGCAGGCCAGCGCCCACCCCGCACCTGTGGTCTTCCTCTTCCTGAAGTCTGGGGGGAGCGGAGGACATCAACGGAGCGAGGACAGGAAGAGGGAGGACTCACCACTGAGGTCAGATTGACGGGCTTGGACGAGACAGGAGGATGCTTCCAGAAGCATCAGGCAGGAAGCGGAGCCATGAGGGAGCCACCAATCCCCAGTGCCACCGTCAGGCGGCGGCGAGGACCTGCGCGTAGGTACCCACTTGGCCAAGAAAAACACAGCATGCCCAATTAATTTAGGATTTCAGATCAGCAACAAATCCTTTCCCCAAATATTGCAAGGGACATACTTCTCCCAAAGCATTACTCATTGTTTATCTGCAATTCAGATTCAACTCGGCGCCCTGTGCTACGTGGGGGCCACACTCAGGTCCCCCCGAGCCCTCTGGCGAGCCCCCTGCCGTGGAAGCCTGGGCGAGTTCACGCGCTCACTCCCGAATTAACTCATTCATTTCCTACAGCTCTGTCCTCGGAGAGGTGTCGGCACCGCTGTGTGCAGAAGGCAGGTGGCCTCGGATGCACGTGGACGGAGGGTAGACGGGTCCGTTAGAGCACATTCATCTCAAAGTTCGGGCTGTGTCGGAGCCCCGGGGTCAGGGGCACGTGTGGTCGGCTCAACGATGGGCTTCCAGAGAGTTCTGCATTCTAATCCTGAGCCCGGGAATGTGGGGCTCTCGTGACAGAGGGGACTCTGCAGAGGTGACCAGGGGCTTGAGATGGGGACACAGCCCTGCCCACCCTGATCGCTGGGGCCGGTCCACGGATCCGGGGGCCACGTGACTGTAGCAGACGCTGGGAAAGATGCAGGGAGCTGGCTCTGCAGACGGAGGCAGGGCCAGGAGCCCGGGAGAGCAGGCGGCACCCGGAAGCGTGAGAAATTCCCCCTGGAGCCTGAGGAAGGACCAGACCCGGCCGGCACCGGCTGGGATTTCAGCCCAGTGTGAACCGGTCCGACTTCCGGCCGACAAAGCCGTCGCGAACGTCACCTGGCATGTCCTATTGTTCTAGCAGGAACAGAAAACAAGCACAGCTTGTTAAGACCCACACGGCGGCCCCCACTGCGGTGCCGGGGAGGGGGGGGGGAGTTTGCTAACAAGCTCCCTGGTGAGGCTGCTTCGAGAGCCGAAACCTGAGGGGGAGGGAAGCCAGAAACGGAGCCCCCACCGCGCTTGTGGAGGAGGAGGGGCGAACCGTCCGTCTGACTGACCGCTGTCTCCCTCAGGCTGAGGCGGGATGTCAGAGGCCACGCCTGCGCAGTGGGGGCCAGGACCCCCAGCCCAGCCAGCTCCAGACACCCCCCACCAGCCTCATCGACAGACAGACACTGGGTCCAGAGAGTGGAGCTGCCTGGGCTGGGCCTGGGGACAGTCAGTGCCAGGGCCCCGGCGGGGGGACAGGCAGTACATGGGCCAGGACCTGGATCTTCTGAACCCAGTGGCTCCGCTGGGGCCACAAGCTCTAGAGAAAGCTCCGGGTGTCCCAGGAGAGAGAAAACAGGGGCTGAGTCCTGAGGACCCCAGAGCCCCTGGTGTTCAGACCCCACAGGACACAGAAAGCACGCCTGGGCGGAGGGAAGGCCCTCACCGTCTCCGGGGTCCCCAGCGTATCTGCAGGTGCAGCTCGGCCTTGTGTCCCAGACCCACCTGGGCGCGAACATGACTGCGCGCAGGACGGGGGCCACAGCAAGCTGTAATAATGAGTCCCTCCCCCAGCAGAGGTCGCCGGAGGTCCCTCAGCGGCAGGCGGCTGGGCTGGCACTCCAGGCTGCCGGGCACCAAGGCTCCTTCCGCCCCACCGACAACCTTGGCGGGTGACAGAGGACGGCTCTGGCTTCGGGCTCACATGGTCGCTCCGGTCTCCTGCTGGCCCCCTCCCTCCCTGCCCTGCGCTGCTGGCAGGGATTTATATGTAACAAGGTGGCCGCGGCTCCCAGTCCATTCCCACAGAAGCCTCTTTGAAGGCAAAATAGATTTCAGAATGATCGTTCACTAAGAGACATTCATCAGTGAGATGTCCTCCATAAAACTGAAATATCATAAAATCGCACACACGTGGGCCCAGAGCTGGGCAGGAGCCATATTTCAGTGGAGCACACAGCCCGCGCCGAATGCAAGGGCCTGTTTTTGATAAATTAGACCCCAGTTTACACTGTTACTTGCTTGTTGGAGAGAGTGAGATGGCCCTTCAATCAACATTCTGGCTCCCAGGACGGCAGGGACAGAAGCCTCATCCCCAATCAGTCACCGGCACAGCCGGGGCCGCGGCGCAGAGAAGGGCCCGGGCCCCCGCCGGGCGTCCGCGAGAGCCGGGCTCGGAGCGGCCAGTCAAGGAGACAAATGACGTCCAGGAAGTCTGCGATCACGGGAGCCGAGCGCGGGCCTGCGTGCTGCCCCCGCTCTCGGGAACCGGCCAGCGAGCCGGGGCCGCCTGCTGCGGGCTCTGTCCCGGCCGCCGGACGGCCCGTCGTCGCGAGGAGCACGGCCGAACCCCCCGGGGCCCAGAGCAGCGCTGGCGCGGCCAAGGCGGGGCCCTGCGGGAGGGCGCGGTCAGGGGGCCGCCCCCATGCTCTTGTGTGTCGGTGCGCACACCGGGTCTGCAGACCCGGAGCTCCCCTGGGGGCGATGGGCCTCCCCCTGGATGGGCCTCCCCCTGCATGGGGGCGATGGGCCTCCCCCTGGATGGGCCTCCCCCTGCGTGGGGACGATGGCCCTGAGCACCACAGCCGCCGCTGCAGTCGCAGTCTCCGCTGCGGAGGCGGGGCCACTTTCGGATTCAAACCCAGACTCCTCCTGGTTCCGGCCGCCAGGCCTCAGGGCCCATGATGACGGACCCCGGCCTGTGCGACCCGGCTCTTCAGTGACGGGACAGCCGTGCAGCCACAGCCGGGATCCAGAGGCGTTAGGGTAATGGGGGCGCCTGGCTGGTTCAGTCTGTGGAGTGTCCGACTTGGGCTCAGGTCATGATCTCAGGTTCGTGAGTTCCAGCCCCGCGTCGGGCTCTGTGCTGACAGCTGGGAGCCTGCTTGGGATCCTCCCTCTCTGTCCCTCCCCCACTCACATGCTCTCTCTCTCTCTCTCTCTCTCTCTCTCTCAAAATAAACAAGCACTTAAAAAAATAGAGGGATTAGAGTAACAGCCGACAGGCAGACGCTGGCTGCAGGGCCCTTAGTGTGCACCTCTCACACCCCCGGGGCCTTTCGAAAGAGGTGCTCTCACTGAGCCCATTTTGTAGGCTGGAAAACCGAGGCTCAGAGCTGTACACGAGCTGACGGAAGCTGGTCACGACCAGGGAGCAGGGATGGGCTGGAAAACAGACACATCCGTGCATTTCCTCCACTGCCCCGCTGCCCCCGGACCACGGGGGTGTGAGCCAGCCGGGTCCGCGGGGCCCCGGCCCCCCCCGCTGCAGGGGGACGGACCGCGAGGACCCTGCATGTCTGGCCCGGGGCCCCTGGGACGCAGACCCGCACCCGGGCCAGTGGGGGCTCGAGCCCTCAAGCCGCAGAGCTCAGAGAAAAGCTCACACCTCCGATTTCCAACACACTTTATAGACATCAATTAAATATTGATTGATAAACGAATGTATTAAGATCCTGAGAAACGGCTGCAGGCACAAAGGTAATGACTTGTTACCGTGAAAAATAGGCCTTGGAGGCCCAGGGATTTCTCCCCGTCGATGCTCTGACTCTGTACCTGCGGCACAGGAAGTACAAATGGGCGAGCGGGACGGGCTGAGACCTGGAGACACGGGGCTTCGGGTCTGGAAGGGACAGCGGACCGCAGAGCAGGGGGGTGTCCCCTGCAGCCACCACCGGCCCCCGAATGCAGAGGAGCGTGCTCCTCCGCCTCTGACCCTCCCCGCTCTGCCGGCCTCTCCTCTTCTTCCAGCCCCTACGGGGGAGCCCACCTACACTTTCCCAGGGTGGCCTCCACCCTCTGCCCTGAGCTCTGAGGGTCCGGGAAAGCACTAGCCCCTGCATGGATGGGGTGTGAGTGATTTGGGCCCACAGCCCTGGTGCTACACTCCTGTGGCTGCCGAGAGAAGGGCATGGGAGCCAGGTGCCCCAAGGGGACTCAGCGAGGCTTTGCCCAGGACCCTGGCTTCTCCCTGCACTCACAGGTGAGGGGATGCTGGCTGCCATCTTGTTAGTAATGGGCAAAGCCCACCAGAAGCGCTCGAGCTGAAAACCCCTTGCTCAAGCCATACCTGAAGCCTGCTCTGCTGCTGAGTGTTCGTTCCTCTGTACCAACACTTCCCTTCTGGCTCCACTGGTTCCCACTTGGGCTGCTGTGGCTGGTACCTGTCTGAGTAGCACTAGCGCCCATCACCCACACCATGGACTTGTGGGCTGGGAGGGGGCGCTGACCCCGTCTGTGTGCCCTCCCGGAGCGCCTGCCAGGCTAACAACAGTTCCGGAAAATGGCCAGTGCAAGACCACAGTGAAGACCCCAGAGCCCAGGGCGGACCTGGGGACCCCGGGCTGTTGCATTGGCTCCGACGGGCCTCCCGGCGAGTCCGGGCAGTGCCGCCGGCAGTGAGGTGCCCGTTCCCAGCCCCCCATTCCTCTGTGCTGGAGGAACGCCAGTCAGACCTCTTTCTGGTCCCAGAGGCTGATGTGAATCGTATACTTTATTCTGGCAGCTGAGTGCACTGATTATACAGCTCCCAATTATAATGGGCATGAGCATGAATGTTCTGGAAAATGTATGTGTGTATGAGCTGCCAAATATGGTGAGTCATCACATTTCCCAACTTCCAGGCAAGTCCGGGGGCCAGGCTACACGACTCGTAAATTGCAGAGAGAAACCCTGGACCTCCCGGGGTGGGGGAGGCACGCTGATCTGTGGGCTCGGGGGTCGGGGAAGGAGGAGATCTACTTCTTCCTGTCGGGGAAGCTCGGGAAGGGACGGGGACGTTATTCCTGTGGAAGCGGAGACGGGCCTGACATCCGCCTTCAATAAAACGTTCTCGGAGGAGAGGAGCGTCACTGGGGGAAGTGGGGTCGGATCGCGGCAGCGGCGTCAGACTGACATGTGCTTAGAGACAGGCGTGTCCCCCGCCTTTGCAAGGAAGGTGGCACTGGTATGTGTGAGCCTGGGTGTGAGCGTGTGTGTGAGCGTGTGCATGCGTGAGTGTGTGTGAGCATGTGTGAATGTGAGTTTGCATGTGTGTGAGCGTGTGTGTGAACGTGTGTGAGCGTGAGCATGTGTGAGCATGTGTGAGTGTGCACGTGAGTGTGTGAGCATGCACGTGTGTGAAAGTGCATGTGTGTGAGCGTGTGTGTGAGCGTGTGCATGTGTAAGTGTATGTGTGAGCTCACAGGTGTGCAAGGTATGTGTGAACGTACGCACGTGTGAGCATGCACACACGCGTGAGCACACACATGTACGCATGTGTGTGAGCCTGTGTAAACTGGAGCGTGTGCCAGCATGTGGAGTGTTACGCAGTCATGAGTGTTGTGTGTTTTTACCTGTGCAGACTCACCTGTAGGTGTCGTGCGTGCACACACCGGGGCACATGTGCGTACGTGTGTGTGCGTGTCAAACGTCAGGAGTGACCCCGATACACTGACCCGCCCGTGGAAAGGGACCCGGCCACGGCGCGGCTTCCGCACACAGCCTGGGCTCTGGGAGGGCGCCTCCAGACACAGGCTCGCCCCGTGAAGTCCAGGCTCCCCCCTTCCCAGGCGTCCCCAGGCCTGGTCCTTGCCGACTCAGGACAGGATGAGCAGGTGACAGGGAGGGGTCCACCTCCCAGCCATGTCCTGGGGCCCCAGGTACACACCTCCGCCCGCCCAGCCAGGCCTTCCCGCCCTCCTCTTTTGTCCCGCCTGTGTCCTCTCCCTGCGGACCCGGTAGAAGCCTGCGAGACCCACAGAGAACGCCCCGTTCTCCGCAGCGGCCTCTCTCCGTCCCCCAGGCAGGCAAGCTGTGGAGGGACCTTCGTCTGCACAGTTGGCGCTCCCGGGCCTATCTGCCGTCTCCTTGGTGACAGGGTCCCGGGCCGCCGTCCCTCAGCGGGTGGTACAGAGTGCAGCTCACCCCAGTGGAGACAGACCCGGCTTTTACCTCTTCAGGAAGGCGGTGTTTTGAGGGCTAGGTCTCCATGGTCTCTGGGACAGGTTACTCGGGACAGGGTGACCCTGGGCCAGTCTCCCCGCAGGACACCTTTGTAGGATTGAAGTGGATTTGCTGAGTGCCTCCCCAGGCTGTGGATTGTACCTAGATTCCCCCAGCACCTTCTGCTGGAACCCAGAGCCTCCTAACTCTGCCTCTGCCATCCTTTCCCCTGGTGGTGGCCAGAAGTGGCCTGAAGTCCAGCGCTTGGGGCTGGCCTGGTATTTCATGCTGCGTCCTGGGCAAACCCGCCAGCCCTCGTTCACGTCCTGCAGTTCTACGGACTCCGCTCCCCCCCTGGACCGACAGCCATCTGCGGTGAGGGGCCGCTGAGACCCTGGACCTGTCCCCCATCAGCGGCTGCCTCCACCTCTGGTGGGGGGTCAAGGAGGGAGGCTGGGGTGAGAGGAAGCAAGGGCAGAGGGGGAGCAGTGGGAGGGGTGAGGTTCGGAGGCTTTGGGACCCGGCAGTCAGGGGCACCGAGGTAGGAAACCCGGCGGACGTGGACGCAGGAGCTCACGTGGGGGCTTGTGGCCGAGAATGGCAGCCGCGTGCCCCACAGCCAGCTACTGAGGCCATGAAGACACGACCCGAGAGCTTCCTTCCGGAAGGCGGCTGCCGGGGAGAGGCGGGCGGCTGTGGGTGGCAGCCGCCGACCGAGCTCCCTGCCATGAGCCTCTCTGCCCGTCCGCCTTCTTGCTGCTTGGACAGGAATGGGGCCCGCGTGGCCTGTCACCAGCAGGGCCTCAGAAGATGGAGGTGTCAGAGGCTGCGAACCCAGCCTTGGACGGCCGAGCCCCGGACTCTGGCAGGAGAGAGCCTGTCTCCCACGTAAGTCCCGCGCCGCTGCCCGATCCCACCCAGCTGATGGCCTGCGGTGCTGGCGGTCCATCCAGGAGGTGGGACCGAGGAGCGGCTGAGGAGGGTGTGTTGTGCCGGCACAGGGCAGGCCTGAGCGAGGGAAGGACCCGGGACGGTGGGGACACGGGACGCGGAAAGGGGTGTTTTTGGACGAGATGCTGGGCTGCTGCGTGTCCTGGGGGAGCAGGAGGACCCGCTGGACTTAGGGACCCCGGGGCCGGGGCCCAGCGGGGAGGACTTGGGGCTGCAGGGTAGGGAGCCAGGGCCTGGGCTGGGCAGCAAGAGTGCAACGCGCTTCTGCAAGTTCTGCTGACTCGCCGGAAGGTTCTGCTCTGAGGCTGGTCGTGAGCACCTTGGGTGCTGGCGGGGAGACCTTGCACTCAGAAAACAGAAATGCACAGGGATGAGGTGGACGGATCAGGGCGTCTGGCTGGAGGCCCCGGCTTGGAGGGGACGGGCAGCGAAGGCGGGGCGGGTGCACACGGTGCTGAGGTCAGACCCCCACTCTCTCTCTGACGTGCGAGGTGCAGCCTGAGCTCACGGTGAAGTCAGCGTGCAGGTGTGTTCAGTGCGGAGAGCAGAGCCGGGAGACCTGCCCTCGGGGATGAGAGCAGTCGGAAGGCGCCGAACGAGGCTTCGGCCATCAGTCAGAGTCCTCTGGCCAAGCAGGGGTGCTGGAGACGGTGGGTGGGGCTGACGGTGCGACCAGATGGCATGGACCTCCAAGGAGAAGGGGGGGGGGTCCTCTCTGATTGTCTGCTTGGACAGCAGGTGGGCAGGGCCTGGAGCCGGGAGCACCAAGGACATTGTGGGGGTTTACGCCAAGGAGTGACACAGTAGCATTTCATTTTGGAGATGTTTCCGGGGGCCATGCCGACGAGAGACGGAAGAGGCTGGGGGCCAGTGGCAGGACGGGGGCAGAAATGGACCTGGGGGTGCTGAGCCCGGGGGCAGCGGGAAGGCCCTTGACCAAGGAAGCCACCCCGGAAACACAGGGCCCCCTCGTGAGACGAGACAGCAAGAGGAAAGGACCCTGCAGGACCCATTTTGAAGGAGAAGCAGCCCAAGTTCAGTTTCAGGTACTTTACATTCTTCACTAGGGGGAGAAAAGAAGCTATAAAAATTGCAGGCAGGTGCGCATCATGTCTTGGTAATTTCCGAAGGATTGCTTTTAATATGATGGGCATAGAAAAGATTTTAAAAGCAACTGCTTTGCATAGACATTACCCGCCTCGTGGCGCCGGGGGAGAGCCTCCCCACCAACCGCCGCTCCTCGGTGGCGGGCAGCGCCGGCAGGGGGCAGAGGGCTAGGCGAGACCGAGTCTACAGCCTCCAGAATGGAGCTCTCAGGAGGCGAAGCCCCGCGGCGCAGACCTTCTGCACCCACCCTGCACGTACTCGCCTCAGGACCCGTCGTCCCGCAGGGCTGGCAGGGAGCGGGCCCAGGGCTGGTCCTCAAGGGCCTCCCACCCACGGGGAGAGCCATGCAAACGTCAAAGACACAAACGCTCACCATAAATTCGCACGCGTTTGCTGGGCCTCCGTGGAATGAAGTGGGCACATTTTCCTCTGCACCTAAATCTTTTCCATGGGGGTGAGATTGGGCCAAGGCTGGTTTTGCTCAGAAGAAATCTCTTGAAAAGCCTGCAAAGGGCAGAATGTGGGAACCGAATGGCTGGGGTGTGAGCAGACATCCAGGGGCCCATGTATGAGCCACGGGGAAGGGGCTTGCCCCTTGTCTGGAGAGAGATGGGAGGCTGGGGCTGGAGGGCAGGAGCTCC
Source organism: Mungos mungo (assembly GCA_004023785.1). Classification (NCBI taxonomy): domain Eukaryota; kingdom Metazoa; phylum Chordata; class Mammalia; order Carnivora; family Herpestidae; genus Mungos; species Mungos mungo. The sequence goes on from PISW01005342.1 coordinate 15,670, forward strand.
GTGTCATCCAGGGCCACCCCTCCTGGGCTCCTGAGCATCCACGATGGTGTAAATTCTGGCAGCTCGGCTGTGAGGGGGTCTGTGGGGTCGCAGAGGCCTTAGCGTGTAGCTGGGGGCACGGACCTCACACCATGCACGTGAATGCTGGGACAGCCCGAGGGAATGGGGCTTGAAGTCTCCCCAGACCCCCAGTGGGCAAGAGGGCCCTAATGACCCCTGAGCTCTGCACAGAAGTTCACGTGCAAGATGGGGAGACGACACAGAATCCAAGCTCTCTACAGATGAGTCAGTGGGACCAACCGGAGAGATCACTGGTCATATTCGTCATTTACTGAAGTTCCAATTTGTCCTTTGTTTGACTCTCTCTGTTGCAGGTGAGTCTTTTGAGCCTCACTCATGCCTCTGATGGCCTCTTTCCCGCTCTTTCCCTTTGCCTTATTTTACATCCTGTGCACAGTGGTCAGAATCCCTAAAGTCCAAGTCTGCTCTCTTCTTGTTTTCTTTCTTGCTGAGCTGTGCTCCGTCTGGATAGCTTATTTGTTTCTGCGGTTGTGCCCATTTCACTCAGGAGGGCGTGTCGATTTGATCTCTGCTGTGGAAGCAAGGTACGGATACATCTGAGGGCATGCAGGGGACTTGAGTCTTCAGGTGGAGTCCTCTCCTCCACCAAGTCCTCCTCCCCAGTGACCAGAAGAGACATGTTAACATCTCCCAGACTGAATCATAGACTTTTCTTCATTTCTTCTTATTTCAGATCAGTAATTGCCTTATATATTTTTAGGCTAGATTATTTTGTGCATACAAGTTTATGATTTTTATATCTCCTTGGTAAAAAACCCTTACTTCTTTCATCCTTGTACTTCTCATCCAGGTAAGGAGGGGCGGTGGTCGAATTCTAGTGTGGAAATCAACAAAGGAGCCCCCATGGGAGGTGAGAAGCCCTGAGCACAATGATCACGCACGCACCGTTCGCTCCCGCGGCACAGCCAGCAGGAAGGAGGGTAAGAGTCGTCTTGACAAGGGAGGACATCTTTCACACAAAAATCCATCTCCTGCTTTTCGGAAAAAGAAGGCAGGTCCCTCCTTCCCCTACACTTCACAGTCTACCCTGTGTGCACTGCCACACTTCAAGCTCTTGCTCTCCTCCAGTGAGTGAGTGTTCAAAACAACCTTCCTCACTTTCCTCCCAAAAGCTCGTAAAAGCTGACCCTCTTTTTGTTTCTTTAGACTTGCCCGGGGTTTACCATAGCTTGCTGGTCCCCAATTTCATTTCCACTGCATTCCCAAAGCAACTCATTCTGGTAGTGTCATAACTGGCTGGTTGGCTCGAGCTCCACTAGGGAGACAAAGAAAAGGAGTCATTACTGCACATGCGCTTTGGTGGGCAGAGAGCACCACATTCTCAAGGCCAAGCCACTGCTCCTGCCCCCAGGCCTGCTGCTCTCCTTCCTGGCAGAAAGCATAAGCCCCTGAGGGTTCACCCACCCACACAGCCACACCTGTGAGCCGCGTGTTTACAAACAGCCTGTCTCCTGGAAATAAATCTTTGCACTTTCCCCAGGAAATATGGTCTATAAATCACTGTGACATTTGAGATGAGGATGGCCTGCCCCCGCGCCTCCGCCTCTCGGGAAAGGCCCCCCACGCTGGCTGCAGAGCTTGGGTGGCCGCCAGCCCGGCCCATGCTGGTGAGGGAGGGACCGTCAGTTAGAGATGAAATTAGCGGCATCTTCAAATGTCAGCTTTGTCACTGCAGAGATGACCTTGCTTTGCAGGGAGAGGAAGAGCGACTCTGGGGAACGTCGAACAGGTGCATGCTCCCCCTCCACACTCACCCAGGCCCCGGGAGGCCACCCGGCTCACGGACGGCGCTCACTTCTTATGCGGAGACGGTTAATTTCACGCGTCCACTTGGCGGGGCCAGCGTGCCTGGTCGTTTGGTCTAGACGTTGTTGTGAAGAGTTGTTTTAGGCGTGATTTACACAGAGACTTTGGAGTAAAGGAGATTACACTCCAGATTGTGCATGGACCTCAGCCAGTCAGTTGAAAGCCTCAAGGAAAACAACCACAACAACAGAACAACTGGGGTTCTCTGAGGCGCGTTCTGTCTCCCGACGGCCTTCCGACTCGAGACCCCGGCATCGCCTCCCGCTAGAATCTTCCGCCTGCTGGCCTCTGCTGCAGACTTCAGACGTGCCCGCCCCCACAGTTGCAAGGACCAGTTTTTAAAAATAAATCTCTCTCTCTTTCTCTGTCTGTGGCTACCGGTATAGATATATCCTGATGGTTCCACTGCTCTGGAGAACTCTGACTAATACAGATGCACAGGCAACGGTGCGTAGCCTCTCAGATGCATGAATTTCCCCCCCAGTAATAGGTTTGAGGTAACATGCAACTAACCCATATCTATGAAGATGAATAAAAAAATTTGCGGGTGCCAATTTCGAATTTTTGCCAGGAGTGAGCTTGAAGGAATGACATTTTATGGAACTCGCTCAAGGCTCTGGGGCACCAGGCCAGGAAGGGAAAATAAAATACCGTGAAGCAATCCTTCCCGCGCCCTGTGCCTCTGATACCCCTCAAGTCCACCCCCTGGAAGGCTTGGCCAACGCCCGCTGGATGGGGGGCCCCTGCGCTCAGCTCCTGTCCTGCAGCGTAAAGCGCTTACCACGCTGCGCCACTCCGCGTGTTCACCCGCTAAGTGGCTTTTTCTCGAAGGGAAACGTGAGAACCCAGGGCCTCTCACACAGTAGGTGCTCATTCAATTTCCATTGAACTTAATGCAAACAAGTGAATCATTTATGAGAATTAACTATGTGAGAGGTAGCGCTATCTCTAGTTCAGGGAGTCAAAGGGCTTCAGACTCCGAGTTCAGAGATCAGTCAGGTTCAGATCCCAGCTCGGCGAACCTCTGCGTGGAATGCGGGTGACATCACCTGCCGCGCCGGGGGGGGGGGGGCGCAGGACTCAGCTGGATGATGATGAGGAGCACATGGAGCAGAGCCTGGGGCGTCACCAGCACTCGGGGCCACGGGCTCGCGCTGTCCCTGTTAGATCCTGGACCGCGGGGCGCACCTGCCGTGAAAGCGCCTTCTCCACCTGAGAGCGTTTTCATTAGCATCCCGAGCCCGTGCTGAACGCATTTGCTTAATATTTACATTTGTATTATAAAATTTCCTTTCTTCCTCTCCTGCCCGCTGTGGTGCCAGGTGCAGACTGAAGTCTGTCGAGGGCTCCGAGGGGGCTTCTGAATGGATGTGTGACTGGGCGGACGAGGGTCAGCCGCCCGCACGGCTGTGCCTCTTCTCGTCGCCGGTGCAGGTGCCGGCTGCCCTGTGGGGCGGTCCTTTCGCAGATCTTAGGTGAAACTCAATTTACAGAGGGTTCAAGAGTCAGAATCCAAATCAAAGCTGCGTCTGGGCACCGGCAGTAAGTGACTGGGTAGAGCCGCATTTTACGCAATTTTCAAAGTGGTCATTGAGTTTAATCCTCTTAACGACTCCGGGAGCCCAGTCTGATTGTTGTTTCTAGGTAGGAGAGCGGGGACGCGGGGCATCTGGGCAGTCAATCAGGCACGCCAGGTAAGCCTGAGAATGGTCTGGAAGCGGAGCCACGGCTCTGGGCGGCACACTTCTTTCTTTGCTCTGAAGGCAGCTTGCTGCAGGGAAAGGCAGAGCCCAGGGGGCCGCGTGGACGCGCCCAGGGCATGGCCCCCCTGCCCCTGTCTCAGGAGGGTTCTGCTCTGGAGCGCGGCAGGGAGGACTTATCTGCTCAGTGTTTGTGTCCCCTCGGCATTCAGAGTTGAAGCCCCAGCCCCCAGCGTGACAGCGTTTGGACACGGGTGCTTGGAAGATAGTTCGGTTTAGATGAGGTCATGAGTGTGGGACACACACACACACCCCATGATGGGAACGGTGCCCTTATACGGGCCGAAGAGACCGGCGTTCTCTCTGCTCCATGCGAGGGCCCCAAGGGACGACGGGCAGCTGACGTCTCCCGGCCAGGACGCGCTCCTCACCGGATACCAGCCCTGCCGGCATCCTGCTCTTGGATTTCCAGCCTTAGATCAGCGAGGACTACATTCCTCCTGCTGAAGCCCCCAGCGTGCAGTATCTTGTGATAGCGGCCTGAGCGCCCTAGGACAGGACCCGACGGAGAAGGAAGGAGGGCGTCCGGATAGAGGGGGGAAGGGAAAAGGAAGGCAGGTCTCCAGACAGACACAGCCGTTTTTGTGATCCCCAGGTGACACTATCCGATGAGGGAGCCGTGCCCCCGCGAAGCCTCAGAGCTGTGGGAGAGCGCTCGTCCCTCCATTCGTCCCGGAAAATTATCTCACTTAAACAGTATCAGCAACAAGCATGGTTGTTGAATTCATGCAAAGTCAGAATAATGAAAAAAAAAGAGAAGAATTAGCATGATAATACCCTTACAGACAATAAGACCTAATGGAAAGACAGGGCCACAAAAGAGTTTAAAACCTTTAAATAAACATTGCAAGACAATCTGGATTCTTTTGGTTTTTATTTTGTTTTTATAGTTTATTGTCAGATTGGTTTCCATATCACACCCAGGGCTCCTCCCCACACGTGCCCTCCTCCATGACCATCACCCCCGTCCCCCTCCCCCTCCCCCTTCAGCCCTCGGTTCGTTTTCAGGATTCAATAGTCAAATTAGTGAAAGAGCAGAGCACGATGGAACCAAAATGGCACACAAATCAGATGATTGAATGGAGGGAAGGGGGCTCATGGAGCTCAGGAAATACTTAGAAACAGAAGAAAAAACTATCGGAGTAGACGAGATGCGGTTAGAAGGGAGGCCAGAGCACGCTTCTACCACAGACGACAACAGGAGGAAACTGTGAGGGGGGAGCACAGTGAAACAAGAAGTCGGAGAGACCTGGACAAAAACTTACAAATAATAAACAGGGAAGACCGGAAACGGAGAGTCAGCAGACGTGTACCTGGAGATGTTGAGGCACAAAGCCAAGCACGGGACGGGATGAACACGAAACCCAACACTTAAGAAACACTTTGTAAAAGGAGACTTAGAGCCGAGTATTAACAAAGGAGACACTGCGCAAAAGTCTACCCAGGATGGTCAACACCAAGCGTTTTCTGGCAAAACTGTTGGTCTCCAGGTTAAAAGACAATTGTTTGGACCTTCATGCAGAAAGATCAGGAATCACAAAGGAAAGAAAATCAGACCGACGCTGAGATTTCTGACAGGTGTTTACACCGAAGGAAAACGGAAAAGTATCCCAATGTGGGCTGCTGGAGGAGAGACAGGAGCCGGCCTGCCAGACTGACCTTCACACACACCTAGAGGTAAAAATTTGGAAACTATGGCTGCCATGAACCCTCTGGAAGCGTCTAGCTGGGAAGCAGTGTCACATAACAGGGGTGTGGCGGGGCGGGGGGGGGGCAGTAGTGCGGCTCAGCAGGTGCACCCATGAGTGCTGGTGAAGAGGGGGCAAGGAGGCGTGTGCCAGCCGTGTGCCCTGACAGTGTAGGGTCTGGGCAACGGGCAAGACCGGGGGTGGGGAACAGTCCAAAGCAGAGGAATCTGGCTGATACTTTACAGGCAGGTGCGCAGGGAGGAAACAGATCACTTCAAACGAGCTGCTTTGGGGGACGGAGAGCAGATGGGGGAGGATAGGGGTCCTGGTCACCAGCCTCCAGGAAAAGAGACGGGATGGGAATCCAAAGTTACTAGTGCAAGAGCATCCGTCAGAACAGAACGCAAGCCTTTCTGGACACCCAATGATATTCCCAAGAAAGAATAAACAAATACAAAGAGGAAATTGACCTTAGTACAAGGCGGGTGAATGTGTGTGTGTGTGTGTGTGTGTGTGTGACACATCCATGTACAGAAGTCATGTCTATGTGCGTGCGGGTCACAGAACTATGGCGGAATGAAGACATTATTATATTGACAAATACTGCACAGGCATGGGCTTAAGCTCGTCATTTTATTTCAAAAAAAAAAGAAGAAATGATTTTCAGATCGGCTAACGACATGTAATCCCGTACTGTGCTCTATACTTGAGACCTGCTTAAAATAAAGAGATTTGAGAAGATTAAAGGGAAGTACAAATAAAGATATCGCAGGGGGAAAATGCAAATCGGATGCAGGTCCACCAGCCGTGCTATCTGACGAGACCGTGAAGTCCTGGAAGGCATTCAGGAGGCTTTTCTCTGATGCCGAGGCTACAGTTCACAAGGAAGGATCCTGTTTATTAATAAGTATGTACCCGATAACACAGAAACAGCCTTTAAAGAGTGAAGTCACAGAAGATACGAGGGGAAATCGACAGAAATTCACTTGGAACAGAAAAATCCTGGGAGAAAAAAGAAGTAACAAAAGAACTGAAGAGTTGAAAGAAGTGTGGTCGGAACCAGTGAAGGCACCCAATCCGGTGCTTAGCTGAACTGTGAGCCTCAAGTAAGACGCGCTTAGTCGGCGAGGGTGACAGAGAGGGAGCACGAATAGGCAAAACTAGAAATAACGAAGGGCAAATAGCCATCAAACCCAGAAGAATTTATTTTTTAAGTGATAAGATTACTTTATAAATTATATGCAAAGAAAGTTAAATGCCAAGATGAGATGATTTTCTAACAACATGCAAAGTACCAAAATTGACCCCATTACAGAGAAGGAATCCAAATAGGCCGGGTACACTGCAGGGCTAGAGGGGGTGACTGAAGGGCACTAACCCCCCAAACACCATCTCCCCGGGGAAAAGACCGAGTTTTAGTGAGATTGATAGCGACGCTGCTTAAACCGAGCCACAGCAAAGGGGAAGACGGAAGATTTCCAAACGCCTTCCATGAGGCCAGTGAAAACCCCACAACCTGACAAAGATTTTATAAAAAACCAAAGTATTGGGGCGCCTGGGTGGCTCAGTCAGCTGAGCATCTGACTCTTGATATTGGCTCAGGTCATGATCCTGACCGTGGGATGCAGCCCCTGGTCAGGCTCAAAGCCGAGCTGTTTAAGATTCTCTCTCTCTCTCTCTCTCTCTCTCTCTCTCCCCCCTCCCCTGCTCATGCTCTCTCTCTCTCCAAAATACAAACAAACAAAACCAAAGTACTGACCTTATTCCTTATGACCATAGATGAAAAAAAATCTTAGGTGTAGTACAGGAAGTGTCCAACGTTACAAACTATGTGAATATAACCCATCAAGTAAGTAGAACCAAACAGAAATCTCATCTGATCATTCCAAAAACAGGAGACACTTTTTACAAAATTGACCCCATCTGGGTTAGAAACACTTGATAAATCGGCAATTGAAGTCTCGAAGAATTAGCAGCCCATCACAAATAGATGGGAAGAAAATGGGGTGTCCACATCTCTCCGACCCCTGAGAACTGCACTGAAAGTATTAGACAAGGGGGGGAAATCAGGGGCTCGGGACCCGGAAAAGAAGAGGAAACTATAAAACCAATTCTGCTTGCAGATGATAAAAGCTTAAAAATATCCCCAAATCAAAGGAAGAACCGTTGCAAAAAAGAAACAGAGAACTCTCTAAAGCAGGATTTTATAAAAGCAATGGTTACAGATCAGCAAGGACTTGTGCTTCTGACATGATGGATTTATTTTCCCTCTTCCCCCCACCAAGTCCAGCGGGAGACCCTGGACATTTTACATGAAGCAACCTCGAGAAGTCTCTAGGAGGAGGAGGGGAGTAAACAGGTTGGCTTTGGGACCCAGGCGGCAGCATGGGGGCAAGCTCCTTGGCTGGTTTATTTTTTGCCTCTTATATCCTAGACATGGGGCTGTGCAATGGGGGGCTGGAAATGTCATCAGGTGCAAAGCACCCAGAAACACCCCCAAAAGCCCGATCTCTCTAATCACGGGCCCAAGAAAGGGACAGCTGTGCAGGAGAGAACTTTTAGACATCATCACCCAACTGCAGAAAACCCTGTGGTCGGAGCTCCACTCACATCAACAGAGGCCGTCCCCACCTTGGCAAGGAGGAGATGCGCTCTGCTCTGCTGGGCTGGTGCCCCTCCCTGCCATCCAGAGCCGGGTGAGAGAGAGAACAGCGTGGGCACCACGGGCACAGCTGCTCTGCAGCGAACACGGGCCCAATGGGACCCCATTACGGGACAAAACAGATGTGTCTGGGTCCCCACAGAACACCGCTGGTCAGACCAGAAATTGGGGAGATCTCAACCCCAATGCGAAGACAATCGCCACAAGACCCAGGTGTCAGTCTGACGAAGACCCCAGAGCACTGGGCAGCAGCGCTTCCATGAGCATCCTGAGCACGCTTAGAGGTGGAAGTAGGAAGCAGAGAAATAGGAAGTCGGGCACAGAAATATGCTCACAAAGAAAGACAAATTGGAACTGAGAACTGGAAGGTGCCACCGAGACAGAAAGCTCGGTGGCCAGGACGGTTCCAGCATCACCACGGAGAACAATGGGGGTGGGGGTGGGGAGGCCGGGGAAGTGGAAGACGGCGGCCCCATCAGAGCGGAAAGAAAGCCACAGACAGAAAACAGGCAAAAGCTTGGGGGCCATGGGATTACAACGAAGGTCTAAACTTTGTGTCACTTTGTTCCCAAAGGAGAGGAGAAAGAGGGCGGGCTGAAGACTGCCCAAGCTGGCGAGGTCCATCGATCTACAGACTCGAGAAAATGAAATAGCTTCCAGGGGAATAAACCTAAAGAAACCCATGCCACGGTATATCCTAATTAAACTTCCAGAAGGTAAAGGCAAAGAAAAAAATTGAAAGCAGTCAGAGAGAGGAATAACACGTTACCTGGAGGGCAAAAAAAATTTGAATGACAGTCAATTCTCATCAGAATCCTTGGAAGCCAAAAAGAAATGACACGATATGCTTTGGGCACTCAAACAAAATCCCCAAATCCTTTCCATACTCAGCAAGAAGATCCTTCAAGAATGAAGGGAAGTCTGGACAATCTCAGGTGAAGGAAAACTAAGAGAATCTGTCATGAGCAGACATGCCCTGAAAGAGGAAGGGGTAAAGGAAGTTCCCTCCACAGAGAAGAAAGGATACTAGAAGGAGTCTTAAACCATCAAGAAGAAGGGAAAAACACAGTTAATAACAATACAGACAAATGTAGTCGGCTCTCCTTCTCTTCTTGAGTCTACAAGTTATACTTGATGGTCAAAGCAAAAATTATAACACTGTCCAGTGTGGTTCTAAGTATATGTGGGAGAAATATTGAAGGCAATTTTATTATAAACTGTGGAGGTAAAAGATTGTAAAGAGAAGTGAGGTTTCCATAGTCCAAGCCAATTAGCAAATGTGGAGATCAGTCGACTGTGGTCAGTTAGGGGCATGCGGTGCAGAACGAAAACAACCAGTGAACGTGCTGCGTACACAGATACACGCAAGAACACTACGCCCGGGGGCTCGTCGGTGAAGCGTTCCACTTCGGCTCAGGTCATGACCTCGCAGTCCATGGGTTCGAGCCCCACATCAGGCTCTGTGCTGACAGCTCGGAGCCTGGAGCCTGCTTCCGATTCTGTGTCTCCCTCTCCCTCTGCCCCTCCCCTACTCATGCTCGCTCTCTCTCTCTCTCTCTCAAAAATTAATACACTTCAAAAAATAAAAATAGAAAACAACACTACAGAAAAATCAAAGTGAAATTCTAAAAAAATGTTCAAATAACCCACATGAAAATAAGAGAAAGTAAACAAACAAAATAACAAACACTGAAGAAACAGAAAAGTGGAATTAAAATGGCAGACATAAGCCCTAACATATCAGTCATCACATGAGTGTAAATGATCTGAATACATTGATCAAGATACAGACGGTGATCTATTTGTGGGCCCAGCTCTGGGCTCTCTATTCTATTCCATTGGTCCATGTATCTGTTTTTGTGCCAATACCATACTGTCCTGATGATGACAGCTTTGTAGTAAAGGCTAAAGTCTGGGATTGTGATGCCTCCTGTTTTGGTTTTCTTATTCAATATTACTTTGGTTATTTGGGGTCTTTTGTGGTTCCATGTGAATTTTAGGATAGTTTGTTATATGGCCAATTAATCTTTGGCCATATAACAGGAAAGAGTATCCAATGGAAAAAAGACAGCCTCTTTAGCAGGTGGTGCTGGGAGAACTGGACAGCAACATCCAGAAGAATGAAACTAGACCACTTTCTTACACCATACACAAAAATCAACTCAAAATGAATGAAGGACCTGAATGCAAGACAGGAAACCATCAAAACTCTCGAGGAAAAAGTAGGAAACAGTCTCCTTGACCTCAACTGCAGCAAATTCTTACTTGACACATCCCCAAAGGCAAGGGAATCAAGAACCAAAATGAACTTTTGGGACCTCATCAAGATAAAAAGCTTCTGCACTGCAAAGGAAACAATCAACAAAACTAATAGGCAACTGACAGAATGGGCAAAGATAGTTGCAAATGACATATAGGATAAAGGGCTAGTATCCAAAATCTATAAGGAACACACCAAACTCCACACCAGAAAAACAAATAATCCAGTGAAGAAATAGTCAGAAGACATGAACAGACACTTCTCCAAAGAGGACATCCAGATGGCCTACAGACACATGAAATGATGCTCAGCATCACTCAGCATCAGGGAAACACAAATCAAAACCACACTGAGATACCACCTCACACCAGTCGGAGTCTCTAAAATGAACAAATCAAGAGACTATGGATGCTGGCGAGGGTGTGGAGAGACGGGCACCCTCCTACACTGTTGGTGGGAATGTAAACTGGTGCAGCCGCTCTGGAAAACAGTGTGGAGGTTCCTCAAAAGGCTATTAATAGAACTCCCCTATGACCCAGCAATAGCACTGCTAGGGATTTACCCAGGGGATACAGGAGTGCTGATGCATACGGGCACATGTACCCCAATGTTCATAGCAGCGATGTCAACAATAGCCACATCATGGAAAGAGCCTAAATGTCCATCACCTGATGAATGGGCCAAGAAGATGTGGTATATACACGATGGAGTGCTACATGGCAATGAGAAAGAAGGAAATCTGGCCATTTGTAGCAAAGTGGATGGACCTCGAGGGTGTCATGCTAAGCGAAATAAGTCAGGCAGAGAAGGACAGATACCATATATTTGCACTCATAGGTCTAACAGGAGAAACCTAACAGAGGACCATGGGGTGGGGGAAGGGGGAAAGAGAGTTGGGGAGAGAGAGGGACGCAAATCATGAGAGACTACTGAACACAGAAAACGAACTGAGGGCTGAAGGGGGAGGGGGTGGGGAGAAGGGTGGTGGTCATGGAGGAGGGCACTTGTGGGGAAGAGCACTGGGTGTTATATGGAAACCAATTTGACAATAAACTATTAAAAAAAGATACAGACGGTGGTAGGGTGGGCTTATAAGAATGACCCCTCCACATTCTGTCCATAGGAAACTCACCTCAAATGTGACTACACAGTCACATCCCAAGTACAAGGACGGAGAGAGATGTGCGTGTAAGCACTAATCCCAGGGAAGCAGGAGCGCTGAAATTGCCCTCAGATAAAGTAGGCTTTGATGCAAACAAAGTTCCCAGAGACAGAGAGGGATGTTACATGATGATAGTAGGATCAATCTACTAAGAAGACACAGAACCCTTAAGTTTGCATGTGCTGAGCAACAGGGCTGCAAAGCAGGTGAAACAGAGCCCCATAGAACTGCATAGGGAAATGGGAAAATCTGCAGTGGAGATTGGACACTCTACCATGGTCTTGAAAACTGATGGCACAATAGACAGAAAACCAGCAAGGTAGAGAAAACCAGCAATACCATCGACCAACGGGACCCAACCGACACTCACAGAGTGCTCCGTCCAACAACAGCAGAACACACATTCTAGCGCCCGCAGGAATCTATCGACATGGATAGAAGGCATCACATCCTTGGCCGTGAAGTTAATCTCACAGATGCAAAGAGAAGGGAAGGCGTGCGGTGTGTTCCCAAGCTTAAAGGAGCCAAACTAGAAACGAACACAGAACAGAGATACGAAATTTTTCAGACACTTGGAATGGGGACAACAGACTCCTAACGAATCCATGGGTCAAAAGAAGAAATCTCGAGGGAAATTAAAAAAAAAAAACAGCAACAACTTTGAGCTGAATGGAACTGCAAACATAATCTGGGGCACAGCCGAGAAGGGATGGGAGGGAAATGACAAAATGTATGTGGGAGAAAAGAAGAGAATATCGGATAGCTGGTCTAAGCTCCCACCTTGAGAACCCAAGTCGGAAAAGGCGAGATGAACCCCCGGCAGGCAGAAAGAGGAAGTAACAAGGCTAGGAGCGGAAATTAAAAAAAAAAACAATAGAATGTAGAAAAAATGTCCATTTTACCCAAATTAATATACAGGTTGAATGCAATGCCCGTCGGTCTCAGCAAGAATTTTTTTGTGGATGTCGACAGGGTTATTAGAAAATGTCTATGGAAAGACAGAAAGCACTAAAAGGGCTAAAATCATAAAATCAATCTACCTGAGATCTTTTGATTTTTAATTCTGGTAAGTGACGTACAGCATGAAATGCACCCTCTTAACCCTTTCCAAGTGGACGGCACAGTAGCGTTAAGTGCGTTCGCGTTGTTGTACATCTGTCTCCGGAAATCTTCCCACCTTGCAGAACTGAAGCTCTGTCCCTGGGAAATGCGACCTCCCAGCCCCCCCACGCCTGTCACTGGGGCCCACCCTCTGCTTTCTGTCTGTGAGTGTGGCCCCTCCAGGGGCCCTATGCAAGCACAGCCTCTCTTGTCTCCTTGGGGGGCCTCACCGCCATCATGCCCTACAACAGGAAGAAGACACGAATGACTCAATGAAATAGAAATTAAAATGGGCCCTACCCCCATGAAAAGGCGCCCAGCCCCGTCTCACCCATGAAAGAGAGACGCAGATTAGAGCGACGCTGAGACACCGTTGTTCACCCATCAGGAGCAAGACCCTAAAGGATGACAACACGTGGAAATGCAGAAGCCACCGAGGAACCAGGGCGCGGGGCACTGTGGCCGAGAACGCTTCGCCCCCGACGGGCGGCATAAGGCAGTGCCCCACAGAGTTGTACATATACCCTTCCACTCCCCGGAGGCTACCCCAAGGCTCCAGTGACAGACGGATGGAAAAATGGCGACACTAGCAGGTGCATTTGCTGTGGGGTTGACGGGGCTGAGGCTCTGGCTCCTCCCTCCCACAGTTGCGTCCAAGACCATGACCCTGGCAGTGTCTGCATGTGCTCTTTGTAAGTTTTTGAAAGTAAAATATTATGTCTTTTTTTTTTTTCTTGAAGGAGATGCTTCCCAACGACATAGATGTTGGGTCTCACAAAACCTGGGTCATCTCCGTGCACCCGGCTGTTCAGTAGAAGACTGTTGGAAACAGGAATGACTGAAACAACCCGGGGGATGGTTGGAACCCCTGGACCCCGGAAGGCACAGGCTTATCTCTGTCCATCACTGGGTCAGGCCAAGTGCGTCACAGCGGAAAGAACACGGTAGGAGAAGTGGGTATGACGTTGGCTGTATTTCCAATAAAGCAGAGGACAGGTGCACGCGCATCTGTCTAAATATATTACATGTGAGCATATATTTGTGTGTATTACGTATGTATACATGTATGTTAAAACTAATAGAACGATAAACCACAAGCTAAAACAAGCAAAATACAAATGCACAAAGTTACCTAGAATGCAAGGGAAGGGACAGAGTGGTGTAGAAGACAAACATCTCTGAATGCAGATTTGACTTTGAAATCATGCACATTTATTACAGAATTCAAAACAAAAATAAATATAAAAGGCAATCTCTATGGGGCGCCTGGGTGACTCTGTTGGTTGAGTGTCCAACTCTTGATTTTGCTTCAGATCATGGGATTTCATGGTTCATGGGATCGAGCTCTGTGTTAACACAGAGCCTGCTGGGATTCTTTCTCTCCCTCTCTCTTTGCCCCTTTCCCCACCAAAATGAATAAACATTGGATGTGTGTGTGTGTGTGTGTGTGTGTGTGTGTGTGTGTGAAGGGCGATCTCTAGATCCAGAAGCAAAGTGAAACACAAGAATGTAATTGTGTACCAAGGGGTGACCAAGTCCCACGGACAGCTATTCTGTCAAGTGACTTTAGAGAAAGCGCTTTGGCCACACACCCCAGGTGCATATCAGAACAACACACAGCCCGCCCTACGTGAGCGTCTCAAACCATTTTCAGGCATCGACGTGCCGGTGGTGTTGACTCAGTTGCTGAGACCGCTGTGTGTGTCGCCGGTAACGTGGGCGGGCCGTGACGTTGGTTGTGGGAAGGGTGACTGGGATGTAACAAAGGGGAGAAGCATCCTTCCTTGAAAGGCACGGACACGAAAGACCGTCAGTAGCAATGAGGGCCCCGTGTCCAGACTGAAAGCAGGCAGGGCTTCCTGGTGACAGGGTTCGCTCTGGGCGTGCCGTGGGAAATGCACAAGATAAGCCCGAATACCTTGTGCCAGAGAGCCAGGAGGGGCCCCAGCGACTGGGCTGGCGTCCCTGACACTCAGACAGCCCGCCCGCTGCCTGACCCGCCTCTCCTGTGCCGCATGCTGGGGAGGCTCGCCCACAGAGTAGCAAGTACCAGATCCCTAATCTTTCCTCTGGCTGACCCCTACTCCACTGGGTGCGGGGCCCACCTTCCATGGGTGGACCTTCAGGCGGCCACCACCTCCCAGCTGGTGTGACAGAAACCTGTGAGCCCTCTTACATGCATTTTGCTGGGGATGGTGAACCTCTGGGACTGCATGGGGGGGGGGGACTGCAGAACCTGGGGAGTGTCCTTAACGCCCTGAGCCTCACACTGCGAAATGGCTGTAGGAGTCCACTTTATGTCGTGTAGGTTTTGCCACAATTTTTAAAAATATATTTTTTAATTTTTTAAATGTTTTTAATTTATTTTTTGGGAGACAGAGAGAGACAGCATGAGCAGGGGAGGGTCAGAGAGAGAGGGAGACACAGAATTGGAAGCAGGCTCCAGGCTCTGAGCTAGTTGTCAGCACAGAGCCCGACGCAGGGCTTGAACCCACAAACTGTGAGATCATGACCAGAGCCGAAGCCGGATGCCTAACCAACTAAGCCACCCAGACGCCCCAGTTTTTAAAAATCTTTAAGAAAGAAAAAGAAAAGCAAAAGTCCCCACAAGGGATTTAGAGGCAAATAAGAAGTTCTCTGAACCAAAGACGGGGCATTTGAGATCGTTAGAGTCATGACTGCCATGGACGCCAAACACTGAGCAGGTTTTGAGCCTTGAGCTTGTACTAAAAATCTGGTCACTGCTGGAGTATGAAGATATGGTATGCGCACGCGCACGCGCGCACACACACTGGAACACGACTCAGCAATGAAAAATAATGAAATCTTGCCATTTGCAACAACCTGGATGGCACTAGAGGGTATTGTGCTAAGTGAAGTAAGAAAGACAGATATTATATGATTTCGCTCATATGTGGAATTTGAGAAACTCAACAGATGAACACAGGAGAAAGGAAGGGAAAACAAGGTAAAAACAGAGAGGGAGGCAAACCATAGAAGACTCTTAAATACAGAGAACAAACGGGGCGGATGGGGGGAGGTTGGGGGGAGATGGGCTAAATGGTGAGGGGCATTCGGAGGGCACTCATTGGGCTGAGCACGGGGTGTCATATACAGTGATGAATCACTGGGTTCTGCTCCCGAATCAGTTACTATCCTATGTGTTAACTAACTTGAATTTAAATTTAAAAAATAATTTAACAAAACTGATAAAGAGAAAGAAATGAGTACCTGCCCTGCTTTGCATATAAGAGTTTTACATCCGGGTAAAGAGATGATGGAAAAACAAACTGCTTGTTGTGCGCACGTCGTATCGAATCTGCTCAATAAAGAACCGGGGCTGGGCTTCGAATGCCGATGCTTCACCCTCCACGGGTCAGGGGACCTACCGTGACCGTGGACCACGGCCAACATCAACACGCGAGACGCCAGCGGACGCGGGACGTCCCAGACGGAAGCCCCGCCCAGCGGGGAAATCCTGCCGCTGACAAAGAAAACGGGACCTGATCGCTGTGATCTAACTCCGGACTTACGGGAGCCCTGGGGCCACTGAAGCCTGTTTCTCACCGGAACCTAGACTCAGGCGATGGGTCCAGAGCCCTCCGGGAGAAGCAGCTGGCTTCCTTCCTGAACACGCCGCAAAGAGCTGCGGGGCGTTGCACACACGCACACAGACACAGACACACAGGCACGCACATGCATGTGTGCGGTTTTCAGAGACGCATCTACCAGTTTCCAGGTATGGATTTAATACTTGGATTCAGATTCCAACTAACAGAATTAAGAATTTAGAAAGTTGGCAAAATGTAGGCATATGGTTGGATATTAGGCACCTGTTGTCAATCTGCTTTAGAAAAAGACCTTTCTTTCAGAGACACGTACTAAAATATTTACAGATAAAATATACACACCACGCTTATTACATGTTTGCTTTAGGAAAGACTGGAGGCGAAAGGGAAAGGCAAGCAAGCAAAGGAGGGGGCAAGGTGAGGGACCCTGCATTGCCCGGTGGAGGGGCCCTGCCCACCCCTGCCCCTGCCCGCCCTGCCCCTGCCCACCCCTGCCCCTGCCCGCCCTGCCCCTGCAGATCCCAGCATTCGCTCCCAGGCCCCAGGGCCCTCCCTGCCATCCCCTGCCTCCTTTCTGAAAGCCTCAACCTGACTCTGCGAGGAGATGTGCTCACACTTTGAAGGGAAGGAGGTGCACATTGCCCCGGAAGTGCCCCGGAAGTGGCTCGGGAACACAGCAGAGGGGCTCAGCGCTGGGGGGTGAAGACACACTCGTGGAGGGCTGCAATCCCTGGGCAGCAGGCGTCTGCAGGGGTGCGGACAGACTCTAGGAGTACCCTTCTCCTCGCTGAGTTTGCTGTGTGATCCTGGGCAGCACAGGAGACCTCTCTGAGCCTCAGCCTCCTCGCCTGCCCGGTGGAGATGACCGGCGCTGGGATGACCGATGCAGGGAGCAGCCGCAGGGCCGTGCTGGCGAGTTCTCTGAGGCGCCCGCGCCGTCAGTGCCTGTCGGGTGACAGCGCTTCCTATGACAGGTTCTTCCTGTGTGCGAACACCTCGTGATTGTTTTTGTACGAGACTGTGCCTACTGTTCCTCTTGCCTCACCAGACTGTCAACTTTACTTTTCGGTGGTGATACAGGATTTCACGTTTTTACATCTTTCTACAACTTTCAATAAGAAATTGGAAAAACACATTGGTCATTTGGGGCAGGAGCCCACAGATGTCTAGCACAGAACAGGGAGGTTGTGGCAGAGGCAGTGGGGCAGGGGGGAGAGAGGAGTGGCTGGGGAGTGGGGGGACGGCTCCCTGAGGCCCAGGGCAGACATGCCAGCAGGAGGGCCATGTCCACAGACTGGCCACCCAGAGGCCATGCAGCCAAATACCCGAGAGGAACCTACGATTTGAAATTCGAAGGCCAGGGGATCTTCGTGATGGTGAGTTCAGCGCAGTGACGGGGCAGGAGCTGGTGTGAACTTTGGAGAAATGTGCCAAGAAGGTGGAGGTGGATCAGGGGGGGGTAAGAGCCTGGAGAGGCTCAGGGGGTAGGACTGAGAGCCGGCTGGCCGGCCTACTGATGGATGTGTGTACATATGTATCCATCTTATCTATCTGTCCTGTCGCTATCTATCTATCTATCTGTCTATCTATCTATCTATCTATCTATCTATCTATCTATCTAACATCTATCCATCTATCCATCCACCCATCCAACTATCCATCCTTCCATCTTATCTATCTATCTATCTATCTATCTATCTATCTATCTATCTATCTAAATGTGACAATGGCTTGCGTACAGGAGAGACTAGGGAGGGTTAAAGAGAAGTTGTGCCTCCTTCTAGCCGGGGCACATGGGCTTGGGAAGGCACGGTGTCAGGGCTCAGTGGAAACCCCTGGTGAGTGAGTGCACCCCTGCCATCCCCCGTCAGAGACACCCCCCTTCGAGCGCACGCCCCTGCTGCTAACAGGGATGGCCGCGGCGCCTGCATCGGGGAAGAGCCCCGGAGGAGGCATATGGAGACCATGAACCTCAGCCAGAGCGATGAGTGCGAACCTGGGCCCCACATTTGGGGGGAAGGCAGCTGTGACACAAAGCCCATCCCTTGTAGCCCATAGATGGTGAGACAGCTGGAGTGGAGAGTAATTAACGGGCAGGCCTCCTCCAAGTGCAGGCGGGGGTGGGGGGGCTGGTGCTTTGGCTGATGGTGCTGCCCGAGGGCCTCTCTGCATGTGGCCATTTCCCACTCACGTTTTGAGTGCAGCTGCCGCCTGGGCTGGCAGGAGCCAGTTTCTGAGCCTGAAGACTCTACATACCTTGAGTTGGGAGCATCTTGAGGCCTCTCCGCACAGCCCTGATTGTTTCAGAGCAATAGTAACTCGGTCTTAGAAGCCAGAACCAGCTGGTGCCGGCCGGGATTGGAGCCCAGCGCTCAGGTCGCTGCTCCCTCTCCCTCCCACTGCGCGCCTCCCTCTAGGCCCTCAGCTAATGTATACGGACCTCCTTCCAGACGAGGGACTGACGTTTTGGAAATGGATCATTATTGCTTTCCTTCCCCCATTACATTCTCACATTACAGTATTTTAAATCTCTTAGACTCTGATGAGGCACACCTTTTACAAATGATTTCATTACTTTGTTGATGGGGTCTACACCGGCGGTGGGGGGTCAAAGAAAGGAGGTGAGTGATCCTCCTGGGATAAGAGTTCACGTCCTCTCTCTGCAGATTGTTTGTTAAGTGGCTCTGGGTGCACTGGAGACCTGTTTGCATCCCAGAGTTTGCCTCTTTAAGCAGTGACTGCTGCTGGTAATGTTTTCCGTGTCCTGGCTATGAGCTAAGTGTGCTTTCTAGCATCTTCCATGAGTTATTTGTGGTCACGCAGTCTCTACAACCGCCCTGTGAGGCCTGCACAGCATGGCTGCCTCACCCAGAGGCACTGTCATTGCCATCATCCGTCACCATCACTGTCATCGTCAGTACACCGTTGTCATTGACATCATCGTCACCATCATTGTCATCATTGTCATCATCTGTCACCATCACTGTTATCATTGTCATTATTGTCACCACCAGTGTCGTCGTCGTCATCTGTCACAATGATCACCACCACCATCATTGTCATCATCACCATCCATCACCTTCATCATCATCATTGTCATCGCCATTGTTGTCATCATTATCATTGTCATCATCACCATTGTCATCATCATCCACATTATCACTGTCATCTACATCACCATTTTTGTCATCATCATCATCACCAACACAGTCATCATCATCATCATTGTCAACACCAATGTCATCATCATCATCATCATCATCATCGTCACCAGACTTATCGCTGTCATCACTTTCATTCAGGCCACACTGCTGGGTCCCAGCCCCAGCTCCCACACTAAGCCCGCACTCTTAGAATCCAGGGCTTTGGTGTGGTTGCTTGTGACAGTGTTCACGTAATGCTGACACTGATGGATACTTGTAAGTGTTTGCTCTCTGGCTCCCCGACGCACTGTGGTTAAGATGAAATCAGCTCAGCGCCCAAGGTTGCTGAGCAAAGTGCCTGATATAAAGCATCCAGAAAGAGTTGGTTTGATGTATGCATGTAGAATCTTCTATTTGAAATTCTGGGTGAATGGCAAGCCCCCTACAACTCCCGTGGGCTCCTCTTCTGGCGCGGCCCTGCTCTGCATGCAGAGCAGCTGACTGTGGAGCAGGGGGTGCAGGACTGACAGGCCCTGTCCGTCACCCACCCTGCTGGGTGCTCTGTGGGACTGCTTGCCTCTCCAGTCTTTCCAAGGGAGATGGCTGCACAGAGCGGTCTAGCTGCAGACTGTCCCGCACGGTGGCATCCAGAGCCCGCAATGGCAGTATGTGCACCACCCTCTCCTGGCAGGGCAGCAGCAGGCTCAGAGTGGAGCATGGTGGAAGGTGCTAGAAGCTCACAGAACCTGTGAGCTCCACCAGCAGACAGAGGCCCAGCGTGCATGACATACAGAGAGCTGCAAGACCACAGCTGATGTCTGAGAAAGGCTGCCCTGGGATTTCACCCACCACCAGGCAGGGAGCTTTCAGGGAGTAGGGTGACCTGGAGTGGGCTATGCCCTCTTTCTGTCTTTGCACTGACAGGGACCATTTAAAAAGGGTACATTATGGCTGAGTGTGGCCATGGGGAGAATGTGGGATGGACTCAGGCTAAACACGCTACAAACCCGGCTCCTCATTTTCTGCTGGATGTCATTTTTGAGCAAATAATCACCATAGCCTCAGTGTCCCTTCTGTAAAAATAAAGGCCATCTCAGATGCTGTTGAAAGCATTAAATTGCTGAGTTATAGCATCTGGCATATTTTAGGTCCTTTTTTTTTTTTTTTTTTTTTTTTTTTGTCTGCCAGGAGGGTCTGTCCTCACATGGACAGCTCACTCTGCCGTTTGGCACTTTGCTGACTTAGGACCTCATGGTGTACCTTATGCTGCAGACAGCTCTTTCATGAGCCTCAGAGCAGGCTGGGGATGGCAGGGCAGGACTGGTATCTGATGTCATTGATTCATCCACCCAGCACCTATGTACCAAGTCCTACTGTGTGCTGGGTACTGCCACAGGCACAATGGACACAGCAGAGAACAAGGCAAGACCTGTGCCCTAGAAAGTTCCATTCCAGTTAGAGTTGAGGGAGCCAGAAAAACAATAAATAGGTGGATATATGTTTACATGTCACAATGCATATTGTGGACCCTGACAAGAGAGACACCTATTTTCAGCTCAGTGGGTAGGGATGCCCTCCAGAGGAAAGTGACCTTCAACCTGAGGCCGGGGCGGGGTGGGGAGGGGGCAGGAGGAGCAGCTGAGGCGGGATGAGAAGGGCTCCCGGCCACACGGCATCAGCGGTCGAGTCCTTGAGGGGGAAAGAATCTTTGGGTGTTGGATTCATGTACATGGAGTTTTCTGAGGGAAGGGGGAGTGACCTTGATGAAGAAGATGGAATGAGACAGGCTACAGAGGAGCTTAGAGGTATAGAGGCCATTTTGGATCTTGGAATCGACTGCAGGCTTTCAGCATGACAGTCCTATGTCAGGTGGATGACAGAAGACAGACAGGTAGGAGGGCGGGACAAGAGCGCAGTCAGGAGTCTCCTGCAATGGTCCAAGCGGCAAGAAGGCCCCGTCTGTAGAGGTGGCATGGACACGTGACAGTGGCCAGTCAGGCTGTACAGCGACACTACAGCTGATGAGATCTGCTGAATTTTGGGTCCAGGGCTTGAGGAAAAGGAGGAAAGGCCCAAAATAGTTCCAACACCTCCTGTGTGTATCTGGCTTCCTGTTGAGCTGGGTGTGGAGCCGAACCATTTCCACTAATGAGGAAAGTCGAGTGAGGCACAGTATCTGGGAAGGTGATGTTGAGGAAGCCTGGAGACAGAAGAAGGAGGGTTTGAGAAATACTTTGAAAGTAAGCCAGTAGGTTTGGAACGGTATCGGATGGGAGGCATGAAGGAAATGAGAGGCCAAGACAGATTCCCAGAATGTCAGGGCTCTGAGGCTAGTCTGAGGCTGCCCAGCCAGTTAGTGGAGGAATATGATCCAGGATGTGGGTCTTCCTGACTCAGAAGTATTTACTCAGCTCCCTCATGTGAAGCATCTTCTTCTCTGAGAGTGGGCCATGACAGTACTCATGCCAACAGTCTGCACGCGCCTACAACATCCAGGTGCCGCCGAGTTAGGTGTGAAGTCTCAGCCCAAGGTTGTCCACAGAATGACCAGCTAAGAGGAGAGGTCCCACAGAAGGTGTGGTTTTGTAGGGGTAATCACTAGAGGCCACAGTGTGGGGGAGAAACTCAGATAAAACTAAAGAACTGAATGAAAAAGTAATTTTTTTATCCATCCAAGACGGCAGGAATCTGGCCCTTCAGGCCCCCTGTCATTGTAGTGATCCATGATTTTTAGTCAATTTAGCACATTAAGGAATGAGATGGTATGATGGAAAAGGTTAGAGAGTTTCACAGATCTGTATTAAATTCTACAATTTATAGATAGTTAGTCTGGAAAAAGTCACTTTAACTTTGCTAAGCTTTATTTGAAAATAAAAAGAATCTAGTGCTTATGAAACAAGGTTGCTGTGATGATTGAAGATGATGTATGAAACATATGGACCATAGACCTGGGCATTCAGCAACTGATTAACAAATGCTTATAGATAGCAACGATGATGTTGTAACAGCCGTGATGATGTTGATAATGATGACGATGGTAGTGGTGATGGTGATGATGGTACTGATGGTGATAAAGGTGATGGTGATGATGATGGCTGGGTTGATGGTGATGATGGTGATGCTGGTGGTGATGGTGATGATGATGGTGATGACGATGATGATGGTGATGGTGGTGATGGTGATGATGGTGATGCTGGTGGTGATGGTGGTGGTGATGGTGATGATGCTGGTGGTGATGATGATGGTGGTGGTGATGATGGTGGTGATGGTGGTGGTGATGATGGTGATGGTGATGATGATGGTGGTGGTGATGATGGTGATGATGATGGTGATGCTGGTGGTGATGATGGTGGTGTTGATGGTGATGGTGGTGATGATGGTGGTGATGGTGATGATGGTGGTGATGCTGGTGGTGGTGGTGATGATGGTGGTGATGGTGGTGATGGTGGTGATGCTGGTGGTGGTGGTGATGATGGTGGTGATGGTGGTGATGGTGGTGATGCTGGTGGTGATGGTGGTGGTAATGACGGTGATGACGGTGGTGATGGTGGTGATGGTGGTGATGCTGGTGGTGGTGGTGGTGATGGTGGTGATGGTGGTGATGCTGATGAAAGTGATGATGGGGGGGTGATGGTGGTGGTAATAAAGGTAGTAATCGTGGTGATGAAGGTGATGCAGTTAGTGAGAATGAACATTAGTCAGCAAGTACATCCAATCCCTAGGAAAGTTGTACATCGGTCCTAACATGTAGCAGTGCCAATCCTTCTTTATAATGTAAAGAGTATTTTGCACTTACCCATGTTAATGTTATCCTGGGTGTGAACATTCCACTTGAGGCCAAACATCTCAGCGAGCACTGGAAATGCAGTCAAACACCAGAACACACCCCGACATCCAGATGCAGTGATATTCTTCCCACAAAGTACAAGTATATGTGATGGTTATTTTTCCCAGTTTTCATTCTGTCACTTGGCATGGGACTGACTTGGGCACTGTAATAATAGCTACCAAGAGGTAGGAATGTGTAGCAGACACTTGAAAAGAATTCAAAGAGAATGGCATATTGTTGTTGGAATCAGACACATTAAGAACAAATGCAGGCGGGCTGCTGCTCTTGCATCAGGCTACGTGGTTGTGGGAGGAAGGACCAGCACGTCGGCTTGGCGCACAGTGTCTTTTCTGCACAGACTCTTAGGTGTGATACAGTCTAAAAATAGCTGTTCTCTGTGCCGGGCTGTCTGGGGAATAGCTGTCGGACTCTGAGCTGCTGCAGCTACAAAAAGCAATATGCTCTTTGGAAAGGTATCAGGCTGGGGCATTGTTCTGCCTCCTTCCCAAGCAGGCAGGGGGAGAGAGGAGGGGAGGAAGGTGGGGCTTCCAGAGGAAACTTGACTCCGAGCCACACACCTGCTTGGGGCACATGCACACGGATCTGAGTGCAGGTGTGCAGCCGGGCACTCGATCCAGAGAACCTGTGTGGGTGCACACAGCATGTACGTGCACACACACACACACACACACACACTCACTCACATACACACACACACCCCGAAGTGAAAACTCTACCTATAACATCCTGACTCATTTGTTCACAATATGCTGGTAATCGGGGCAAATGTGTGATGGGTCTTGGATGATTTCTCTTGTCCAAAGATTATTTTAAATGATCATAAAATGTATTCATTGTTTTCAATATAATGTTTTCGCAGCAAAGCTTAAATGAAAACCCTTGAAACCCTTGAAAATGAAATTCAAATTGATGTACTTCATTAAGATACCATAAGTAAAGCTCTGAGCAGAGTCCCTGTCACATAATAAGGACAATAAATTCTTGTTCTCATCATGTCCACCACCGTCATCACCACCACCAACCCCTCCGCCATCATTACCTCTACCACCTCTATCGCCACCACCACCTCCACCATCATCACCTCCACTGTTACCACCTCCGGCATCATCACCTCCATCACCTTCACCACCGGCAACTCTGTCACCATCATCGCCATCACTTCCACCACTTCCGCCTCCACCACCTCTGACATCATCGCCTCCTCCACCCTCCACCATCGTCGCCTCCCCACCTCCACCCTCCACAAGCACCACCAGCACCGTTACCACTACCCCTGTCACCGTCATCTCTACCACCAGCACCATCATAATCACTATCCATCTAACAGAAAGCAAGTCTGTTCAAAGTGACGAACAGTACGTACCGGCACAACCTGTGCCGACACATCAGGAGCCTCAGCGAAAGACGGACTTGTGGCTTCTCTGGAGCTCGGAGGAAACCAGGCCTCATGTGGAAGCAGGGAGGAGGGGTGGCCATGCCGACCACAGGCCGGGGGCTCTGGAAGCAAGGCACGACTGACTGGCTGGCCATGATTAATCGCTCTGGAGTTGAGGGGCAGCCTGATGGGAGGCCGAGTCTGTGAATCGTTTACAGCTTTAATCTCCTCAACGTAAAACAAAGAGTTTCTCTGATTTTTTTTCTCACTGAATTGATGAGCTGAGACAGGACAGTCTTTCACAATTGCTTGGGCAGATTAGACTAAGCAGAGAGTTAACTTCTAAAATTGCCTTGAAACTGAGCCTCAGCCAGGCCATCGATGAGGCTGACCGGTGCCCCTGGCAAGGAGGAGAGGCAAATGCCAAGAAGGAGCCTTTGGAACGGGCTGGGTGATCCAGTGAGTTCTGAGCTCCCGTTTCTGCTGAGCCTCTGCTTGGCCTCACCTGAGGCTGCCCACAGCTCGTGTCACTCAGTGGACGTCAGGGCCGTGCTTATCAACAGACTGGGTTCCGACCCCGCTGCTCTGTCCCCTCAGCTGGGCTGGCGATTCACTCAGCCACATGTCAGCAATGGGACCCTCCCACCTTCCCCCTCCCAGGAGTCCTGAGAGGTTGGAGACACAAAGCATTCTCTTCAGGGCGCCCCCAGTGCCCAGCCCCCACCCATGCCCTTTTGCAGAGGGGCTTCCCTCACCATTCTGTGCACTGGCTTCAAAGAAGAAGCCATCTCTGGAAGAGAGCTGCCCTCCATCGGAGCTGGCACTCCGTCCTTGCTTCCTCGTTTACCTGACCGGCCTCGAAACCCAGGCCTGAGGCTTGAGCAGATCTTGCCATGGGCTTCTTCAAACTCCTACCATCATTCTTCCAGGGACGGCATGTCTAATCCAGGGAACACCAGCCCTGCTCTCTGAATAACCTGGCCCTCAGGACCTGAGCTTGGCACTGGAAATAGAATGGGAAAGCACCCCATCACAGACCAGCTCCAGTCCAGGCCCAAAGCACCAGGGACCCCTCCTCATCTTCCCCGGGGCCATTTCCGTGAAGCGTCTGGTCTCACCTGGGCTGCTGTGCAGAGGCCCATGACTCATCTCATCACCCGTCATGAGCAGAGCCCAGCTGTGAGCCCACAGCCATTAGTGTGATTGCTTGTGTCTCGAGCTGGGACCAGCACTGCTACCTGGAGGTGCATCCCATGGTCCAGCCATTGGGTGCGTCTCCGGGCTGGCAGATCGATAAAGACACATTTCCAGCGCTGTTCTAGCCCCACTCAATTGCTGATGGCCGCCTTGGCAGGGTGAGAATTCTGTTTGATTGAGCAGGGTTGCACTTGCTGCCTCAGTTATCCAGTTCTGCTCCCTACTTCCATGGCTTGGGAGACTCAAAGAGGGGTGTTGGGTACAAAGAAAACACAACATTGATGGTGGTCCCTTATGCTTGTGTCCTGCAATGTCCCCTTTGTGCACACAGAGCACGCTGGGAAACAGGAAGCGGGGTTCAGCAGGGTTGAGTGCCCTGGAACTGGAATCAAGTTTTCCCTCAGCCCAGGACTCCTTCTACTTTGCCCTGATGCCCCCAAGTCTGTCCACTGGAATGTTCCAGAAATGTAGGTAAGAGTACCTGGTGTGAACGTCCTGCCTGTGCTAGGTTACAGGAGGGCTGGGTGAAAGTAGGACCCAAAGGGAGTTGGTGTGAGTTTCTAGGCAGGCTCACCCGACTTCCCGCTAACTCTGAGGTGAAGGTGTCTGCAGCACTGAGACAGGATGAGAAGTATGTATGTGTTTGGTCTTTGTCCGGCTCCTAGAGCAGAGCTCCTGACAATCCTGGGGTTTCCTGAGTGATGGGGTGAGAAGGGGTGTCCTTGGTGTTCACCATGAGCCCCCTTCAGCCATACCTGAGCTTACACTCACGAGGTGACTTGAGGTGCGTCCTCAGGTGGCCTCAGGACGCAGCGTGGCTTCCAGAGGAGCAACAAGGTGGTTTGAGGGGAAAGCCTTTCCACCCCAGCCTCCAACCTCTGGGGCGGGGAGAGGGGCTGGAGCTTGAATGGCCATTCAAGCTAGAGATTGAGTGGAGATTGAGGGGTCATCCAATCACGAACGGCCAATGATTTAGTCAGCCGTGCCCATGTAATGAAGTCTCCATAAACACCTGAGCAATGGGGTATGGAGAGCTGGCGGGTCAGTGGGCACAGCGGGTGTTGGGAAGGCAGCGAGCCTGGGGAGGACACGGAAGCTGGTTCTGGAGTTGTGTCCTGTGTAATTAGCCAGTAATAGTAAGCTAGCTGGCTTCCGGCTTCTGTGACGCGTTCCAGCAAAGTTATCACACCTGACGAGGGGGGTTCAGGGAAACTCCAATTTATAGCCAGCTGGTCAGAAGTGCAGGTGGACCCCTGGGACTTGCAGCTGGTATCTGAGGCGAGGACAGTCTGTGGGACCGAGCCCACACCCTGTGGGGTCTGGCTGACTCTGAGTGTTAGCTAGCGTTGGAATTGAACTGAATCGAATTGTAGGGTGCCCAGCTGGCGTCATGGGCTAGGGCTTGGTCGGCATAGGAAAGCCACACACATTCGTTGTCGGAAGTCGCCTGGCATCATAGGAAACAGGTCCTCGCTGCGGTGCCTCAGAGACACCTCCCAGGCAGAGACACAGAGGACGCCAGCCTGTTGTCTGGGGAAGAAGACTTGCCCCTCCCTGTACCCTCCCTCCCATGGGTCTCCAAGATGTCCCTGTGAGTCCATGCAGTTGGCATAGGATTCTGTGCCACCCAGAGGCAAGCAGGGACTGGGTGACACTTCCCTAACACCCTCATTAAAAATTGTCTTTGAGCCTGTCCCCACGCAGGGTGCCGGGGGAGGAGGGCAGCAGCAGACCTCCTCTGCTCACTAACAGTCACAGAGGCCTGTGACCTGCCCGTTCCACGCTGCAGCAGAGACGAACAGAGCTGCCTCCACCCTCTGGGGGCCCGAGGCTGGGGGGACTCACTGAATTCAAACCAGCTTTGCCCAAGCACACCAGCCCTCCGCTGGTTTAGGTTCCCCTTGCCTTTCTTTTCCGCCTCATTTTTTTTCTTTAATAAACAGAGTCTGGCTATTAATAGCCATGGAGAACATCACATATATTTACCGGCTTATAGTTAAAGAATGTTTCCACCAGTCCTTGCATAATGACTTCTAAGTTAAGCACAGTGTTCTGGAAAGAGAATGGATCTGTCCGCAAGAATCCTGCTATAATTTCCCTCTGGTTCTACCAAGGATAATGGAAGATGTTATTGTTATAAATGAACTTATATTTGGTGAGGAGGAGGAGGAGGAGGATGGTGGCGTTAACGCCAGCACCGCAGATCTGTGTTTACCGGCTTCTCTAAGCTTTCCGAGAATCTTCTATACCGCCGTTTTCTCCTTGTCCTGGGTGATTGGAAGCTGTGTTGCACACAAACCTCTGGTTGATATAGTGTGTGCTATGTGCTCTATCCCCTGATCGGTGTTTTATAAGCATTAATTTTACTCCACAATACGCTCATCTTACAAGGGTTGGGCGCAGAGCCTCCTTGAGGGATGGAGATTTGGCCAGAGTCATGGAGCTGGTGGTGAATGTCGAGTCCAGATGGCCGCCCAGGGCGTGGATGTCCCCTGCAATCACGTGAAGGTGTGCGGGAAAGATTGTGAGCCCTGCACAGAGCCAGACCCCGAGGTGAGCATATGGAGTCAGGCATTGGGATCAGGCCAGATGGACAGCCTCCCTCCACACCTTTGTGCAAGCTCCTCCCTGTGCTGGGAATGCCCCCACCCCGTCCGTCAGGGTCAGTGCCTGCTCCTTCATGAGGGTCCATCTCAAACTTCAGGTCCTCTGTGAGCCTTCCATGTGTCTGTGGGTGGAATTAATCCCTTCCTGTCTCCGCCCACACCCGTTTATGTGTGCTCTGCGCCTCAGCTGGGCACTGTCCATGGTGCTGAGCGCGCAGTCTGCGTTCGGCTCTGTCCGGCTCTGTCAGCACCTGAGAGCTGCCTCCTCCCCGGTACCCTGCCCAGGGCCGCTTGTAAAGTCAAGGTCCAGAGATCTCTTGGATGGCTGTGTAGATGCATGAATAAATGAAGAGGCGGGTGGTGTCTGCGGAGAGCTTTAAATGCTGGGCAGTGGAGCGGCATCTGTATTCAGCGGGCCATGGAGAGCCCTGTGAGGCTGAGGAAGGTTTGCGGAGTGGGCTTTGCAAAAGTGCATAGAATTGGGGCTGTGTCGTTGATGTAAAAGGGTGTAGAGGTGCCAGGGACCCATCAGAAGGCCATGGAACAAGCACAGGGCCACGTCCCAATTTGCCATCCACCCCTACATACCTTGATCCCAGCCCCCCCCACCCCCTGCCAGGCAGCGAGGCCTGGGGAGGGGCCAGGGAACAGTGTGGGTGCCTTCCCTGACGTGAGCACTAGGTGGAGTCTGTGGTTGAGAAACCTTAGAAACTATAGAAAAAAAAAAGATTGGGTGGTAATGGTGGGAGAGTCCATGAAGACCATTATGAACCCTTATTAATGGGGTTTGAATCAGCAAAATAATAGTTGCATCCATTTTTAAGTGATCAATGACACCTACATGTGCAACAGTGGTACTGTGCACAAAATCCTCACTAGATGCTGGAATGCACAGAACCTCCAGTTACACCAGGAAGTCTGCAAACCTACTTAGCCTTGGTCAGGAAGGGGCTTCCCTTCCAGGGTTTTCTGTGTCAACCCCACGTCTCTCTTGTTCTTGCTCTGCTTTCTCCTTTACCCTCCTTGTTTTTTTTGAAATCCCCAACATTTTTAAGTCATGGCCAAAGGGCTCCCCTGGCTCATTCTGGAAAACAAATGTCCTCGCATATCACAAAGGAAGTACTTAGGGTTAGCAAGGTGCGTGACTGTTTCTCGCCAGAGAGACACTTCTTCTGAGTAACGATTTACACACACTGTCCCTACAGATGCGCACCTGTGCACCCACATGTGGGTAGATGCTCACCTGGGAGGCAATGACTATTCTTTTGGCTGTGGGGTGCTGGCCGGTGACAATGGGGAGACCGTCAGCTTGGCTGCCCCAAGACCTGGCTTCCAGTCCTCCGCCTGGTGCCCTCTATCCACACCAGTGTGAGCGCTCCCCTCACAGAATTTGCATGTTTCCCCTGGGCTTGTTAGGCACTTGGTGACAACGAGCACCAAGCATCTAGAGCACTGGTGCTGATAAATGGGGACAAGTAGTATTAATTTTTGTTGCTACCTGTGAGCATGCAGAGGTCGTATTCTGGGTGGCCCAGCTCTTGGGTCCTCTGCACAGTGGCGAAGAGAACTCACAGCCACAGAAATATTTACGGCTCCCCACGGTCTGCAGATCCTCCCTGTGCACTCCAAGAACCACCTTCCCCTTCATCCTGGCCCCCCAACCTCAGCACTCCTGGGCATCTGGTGGCCAGGCAAGCTCACCTTCTGCCAGCCCTGGGGTAGGGAGAGGAGGCACCGGAAGAGCCCTCACCGCTTCGTGTCCTGTCCTCACCTTCCTTGGACTGACTGAGCTGCAGACCAGCACCACGCAGGGCTGATTACCCACTGCTCAGTGCCGAGGATAACAGGGTGCTGCTCCTTTAAAAGGCAACAGTGTCCCCAGAGATGCGATCATCTCCTCCTTTGGATGGAACCGCTCTTTGGTCAAGTGGCTACTGACTGACTGCTTTGAGGAACAACGTGGGTGATTGTTACACGGGAGTCCCTCTGCTTGAACTTGGCATCTGGGCTTCTAGGCTAAATAAATGCTAAATAAATATTCTTCCCACATGTGTAGATAATGTGCACTTACTTCAAGAGAAAGGATCAACATAAGTTCTTTTTGTGAGCTTCAGCCCGCATGGTGGGGCCCAGCGAATCTGCTCTCAGCACTCAGAGGCTCGTGCCTGGTCTTCCCACGTCTGTGTGTCTGGCCTGGAGGTGCAGCTCTGCTCTACAGAGGGGCACGAAGGAGCACCTCCTCCTCTGCAACCCCAGTGGGTGCTCGGCACATCCTCCAGTGCACGGGGACCCTCACCACCATCCCCCACCCCAGGATGAAGGCGGCAGGTGGTGTGGGGTTTCACAGAAGCACTGGTTGGGGAGGAGCACTTCCTCTCTTCCTGATGTTTTTCTTCTCTCTCTTCCCTCTCCTCCTCCTGCATCTTCATCATCATTACCTCCTGCAATTCCCCCTCCACCTTCGTCACCACCTCCTTTCCCTCCTCCTCCATCTTCTCCATCGTCTCTTTCTCTTCCTCCTCTGTCTTCTCCATCATCACTTCCTCCTCCTCCATCTTCTTCATCATCTCCTCTCCTCCTTCTCCTTCTCCTTCTTCTTCACCTTCATTTTTGTCGTCACTTTCACTTCTTCCTTCTTCATACCCTCTTTTTCTTCCTTGCTCCCTTGGGAATGCATACTCAGTCATTTTAATAAAATAATTTTTACTCATTTAACTAAAGCAGTAAAACAAGTGTTACAAGGAAGGTGTTGGGATCTGGTGCTGGGTGTTGATAGATGAGTAGTTGAGGGACAGTCACAAAGGAAATTCTTCCCATGGCAGTGTTGGGTCAGGATGGCTGATGACGCTGAGGATGACAAGGCTTAGGAGATATGAGTCCACAGCAGATGTGTGTGGTCCTGCCACGGCTCCACCTCAGGCTTCTTAACCACAGAGCCCATCTTGATCTCAGCTTCCTCTGAGGCCAAGCTTGGCTATAAGATCGGGTTTTGACTCAAAATGCTCTGACATTAGTATGTGTCCTTGATCAGAGCTCTGCCCCCATGTCAAGGCTTTGCCCCTGTCCAAGGATGGACCATCATTCTTGGAAGTTTCTCCACTCTGGCCCGACTTGCTCTGCTGGTGCCCGTGACAGAGCAAATCCATCAGTTCCCATGTGTCAAGGGCAAACTACCTAAAGGTAGCTGGAAAAGAGGGAAATCTATGTAGCCTTCAGAAGAATATAGAGCTGTCATGTGGCAGGTCTCACAAGGCCTCAAAGGACCAAAACTATGACCAAGATAGACTTTTCCTCAACGGAGGAGCCAGTTTTCTACCGGTTGGGGCTAACCTCACGTGGATGCTAATGTAAAAGTTATTCATGATGCTTATTAAAGATGGCAAGGCAAACTCCAAGGGGGCCAGTGGGAGAGAGAGCCTGGGCTCCACTCCAAAAATGACAAAGAAAAGTGGGGATTTGTAGCAAAGGAGCAGGGCTTGGTGGATGGGAGATTACTAAGAGGAAAAATGGGGAATGGGAGGGATTTGGACTAACCAACATTTTGATATTTTTGCTGAAGACTGGTCAGGATGGTCAGAACTTACCTGGAGGTGTTGGGGACAAGAAACCTAATCAGCAATCAGAGGTGGGGGGCTCTGAATAAACTGATTTAGCAGGGTTCTTTCTAAAATTGGACAATGCAAAGAAGACCTCATAAGCCTCAAAGGTCAGGGCCTCACTGGGAAGTGAACTCAGAGGTGCCCGACTCAAGTCTGGTGTCAGAGAGACTCTGTCAGGAATGGGATGCTTTGGGCTTTTGTGGGATTCTCATCTCTGGGGCAAGGGAGGGGACTGTTTAGAGGCTGGACAGCTGAGCTGGAGGATGGCCGTGGTATAGACGTGGGTCTGTGGTTTAGACCGTGTGATCTCCAGGTCCACGTGAAATCCGACACTATGATTCTGAACTGAATTGGGAGACTAACCTGGGCCCAGACTTGTGCCCCGAAATTCCGCAAGCGTCTTCATTACTGAGTTGCCCCACTTCCAATCTCAGGCCTGCAGTGCAGATGGGCTTACCAAAGCTGGTTATTGGGGAATCTAATTTAATTTCACTGTCTGATGAAGATGATGTCTAGATGGGCTCTATGGTCTCCACTGGCTTTATTGAACGTACGTTAATGTTAAGTGTCTTTGAATATTACATTTTCAGGTACTTTCAGGGCCTGTTCTCAGCTGAGAGTTTCAGATCTGAATGCTAACTGCCAAGGTCCACTTTAGAACGCCAAAGAAGCTCTGTCACCCCAGAAAAGACCCTTCAGTCTCTCAGATGCAGTTTCCACACTTGAAAAAAAATAGACAAAGGAGACTTGGTTGTTTGCAGGCTTGCTTCAAGTCAGATATAACTGTAACTGCTCGACACAGAGGGGAGAGATCGTCGTCCAGTTTTTATGTGGTGGGATGTCTCTCTCCATATCCTTGACACCAACATGAAAATGTTGCACACTGTGGTGACCAGTCAATGCTTTGTGGAGAGAATTCTGCATCTTAAGGTCATTCCTCCTGGTTCTTCCCCCCAGGGAGATGGTGCATTATTTGGGGGCTATTTAGAAACTTTTGTGTGTAAGGGTTCACTTGGAAAGGGAGTGCCTTGGGGGGCTCCGTTGGTTAAGTGTCTGGCTCTTGATTTTGGCTCTGGTCATGATCTCACAGTTTGTGAGTTTGAGCCCCACATCCGGCTCTGTGCTGACAGTGAGGAACCTGCTTGGGACTCTCTCTCTCCTTCTCTGTCTGCCGCTCTCTCTGCTCCCTCCACCTCAAAAAAAAAAAAAAAAGAGTTAATTTGGAGAATTATGTGTGCCCATGACTGGGATCTGTTTCTCTCCATCTCATTATAGAAGAAGAAGAAAAATCAGGGTGAGGGGGAAAGTTCACCTGCGAGACCCTCCTCAGATGTGTCCTCAGCAAGGGATCCTGGGCAAAACCGAGAGGGGGCTGTGCTTGTCCAGAGGAGGATGAGCCTAAATGGGGAGCTTCTGGGACACTCTCAGGGTCAGTGCAGGATGGAGCTTCCTGGGCTCAGGTTTCCTGGCTATATCTGTCCTCTTTCACCCTGGCGTGGCCTCCAAGCTTTCTTGCAAAAATTCTCTCCTTGTGTCTGTCTTGTCACTTAGGAATACACTGAAACTCTGTCCCCTGTCACCTCTCTAACCAGACTGTAAGCTCTGGGGACAGAACTCTAAGTGGCCGCTCTTGCTTCCCCTCCAACCCCACCTGCTGAACTGCATTGAGGGTCTACACAGTCCTTCCCAGGGTCACATATGTACCCCATCTTATCCCATCACCTTCTGGCTATTGGTGAGGAAAGTGAGGCTTTGTGTGACAGGATGATCTTTGCAAGGTCAAATGGCTAATACGTGACAGAAGGAGCCTTAGGTTTTCTGATTTAAGTCCTGTAGTTTGTGGTTGCCTTAAAGTTACCTCCATGGGAGAAACGTCTGCTCTGTACCAGGGTGTCTCAAATTCGGGGACAGGGACCGTGGGGTCAGGCAATCTCTGTTGTAGGGGCTGACCCAGGCAGTGTGGGGTGCTGAGCAGCAGCCCTGGCTCCACCCACAAACGCCAGTAGTGTTCCTTCCAGGTTCAATGACCGAAGACATCTCCAGACACTGCCAGATGTCACCTGTAGTGCAAAATTCACCCTGAGAGACATTCTTTATGATAACGGTGTATAAAATTGTTGTTACAGAAATGCACTCACTGTAAACATTCTGAAAGTTTTAATAAACTATATGGGGTGCCTGTGGGGGTCAGTCCTTTGAGCATCTGACTCTTGATTGCAGCTTGGTCATGATCTCATGGTTTGTGACATTGAGTCTTGCATCAGGCTTTGCACTGACAGCCTGGAGCCTGCTTGAGATTCTCTCTCTCTCTCTCTCTCTCTCTCTCTCTCTCTCTCTCTCCTTCTCTCTCTCTCCATCACAAGCTCTCTCTCTCTTTCTAAATAAATAAATAAATATTTAAAAATATATATAAAAAAAGTTTTAATAGAATATAGGAAAAAGGCTTTGCTACCAGTTTCTTGCTGATAATTACAGAGGTAGTTTGTACATATGCACACACACATACATACATGCACAAACACGCACACACACATACACACATGCACGTGTGCACACACACTCACACACACACAGTCACTGTATTTTTCTTCTAAAACAGAAGTTTTTCTATTTCTTTTTCTCATTTAATGACTCTTGGATTATTTTCACTTAATAGTAATTGGGAATTTTTCTTCATACCAACATATAGAGACGAGAACAAAATCATGGTGATCCACTGCCCAGTGACTTGTTGATGAAAAGTTTTACCTACTGGACATGGAATTAAATATACTTATAAGGCTTTTCAGCATCTGTGGAATTAATCCTACAGTTTTTCTCTTGTGACCAATTACTAGGAAGAGTTATATTATTTGGTTTTCTAAATAGTGAGTCATCCGTGAATTTCCTGGAAGAAACTCCCTGAGGTCATGGCATGAGGTTTTATCATTGTGTTAGTGGACCCTGTTCCCTAATGTGTGTGGGCTTTCTGACGTGTTTTACAGTGATATCACATTTCTGAGTAAGATAAGTATCTTCCTTGTGTTTCCTTTGTAAGACTTCAATTTCACTAAACTTCCACCATATGAAAACCATCTGGAAGCTTCCTTCTCTTCTGTGCCCCATATTAGAATGCACTGTGATGATCCACCTTAAGAAGTGGATAGGACTTGTCCTTGAAACTGTCTGGACCCAGTGCCTTTTCTTTCTTTCTTTTTATATTTTTTTAAACATTTATTCATTTTTGAGAGAGAGAGCGCAAGAGGGATAGGGGCAGAGGAGAGGGAGACACAGAATCAGAAGCAGGCTCCAGGCTCTGAGCTGTCAGCACAGAATCTGATGCGGGGCTTAACCCCACGAACCGTGGGATCATGACATGAGCCGAAGTCAGACACTTAACTGACTGAGCCCTCCAAGGCGCCCCTCTTTCTTTTTATTTTAGAGAGAAAAACAGAGAAAGAGCATGTGAGCAGGCAGGACGGGAAGAGGGAGAGAGAATCTTAAGCAGGCTCTAGGCTCAGTGTGGAGCCCGACATGGGGTTTGATCCCACAACCCTTGGATCATGGCCTGAGCCAAAATCAGGAGTGGTATGCTCTGGGCACCGGGGGGGCTCAGGTCGTCAGTTAAGCATCCAACTCTTGGTTTTGGCTCAGGTCATCATCTCACAGTTTGTGGGTTTGGGCCCCGTGTTGCATTTCTCACTACCAACATAGAGCCTACTTGTGATTCTCTCTCTCTCTCTCTCTCTCTGTCTCTCTCTCTCTCTCAAAATAAATAAATAAACTTTAAAAAAAATCTGTAGCGAAACAGAGTGGGTTCTCACATCAGCCCTTTCGCTGCAGTGTCTCTCCTTTCTCACCAGAATTATATTCCTTGAATCTTTGAACATTCAGAACTATTTGTCTCTTGTTCTGAGATTTGAATGCTGGGCTAGTTGAGAAAACAGAAAGTCTCTGAAGATTGCACAGGCAAGGGCTCTTTATCTCCTAGGACTGAACTCTTCTCTGGAGAAGGCCAGGGCTATGTGGGATTTTTCTCCCCTTCTGAGTATGTTGATGCATTTTTGTCCATGTTCGGAGGACGGTTCTGTGAGCCCCAAACAGCAGCGATTCCCGAGGCTCTGTCGTGGTGTGGATTGTTCTATGTCCTCCTTTTCCCCTGGAATATGGCGAGGGCTTGGTCTTTGGAATCAAATCTCATTTTACTTTGTGAAACTTGTCTGAAATTATGTCTGTTCCTCCCTCTGGTTCGGCTGTGCTGTTTAGGGACACCAGTCACGCTCTTATCAGACCTTCCCATGTTCCCTATTATTCCCTCTTTAATCATCCGAAATTCTGTGCTCAGTCGTTTCCTTGTCTTTTCTCAGCAATGTACCTCACACCTTCTCTCGGGAGGATCTGTTTGCTTTTCACGAGTGCTGCTGCTAAAGTGGCAGTGGATGTGATGAGGAGGGGGGGTCCCTCCTTCCCCCGCCTCCCCCTGCTGTCCCCATGTGACTCCGCTCCCCCCGCGGTCCGGCTTCTTCCTGCTGCTCTGCAGTCCAGGTCTCTGGATTCATGGTGACAGGTGGCTGTGGGTTTCCAGTCTCGGGTGACAGCCTGTCCTGACCTCCCAGACTCCCTTGCCCTTTGTTCGCCTGGCTGCTTACTTCTCCCTCAGCCGCCTCAATTCCCTTTATGATAACTGAGTGATTACGGAAGGTGGGCCCCATGTGCCCTCCTTTGCCCGAGTCTCTCCTGGGTCTTGCACAGAGAACCCCATGTCCTGGGAACGCCCAGCAGGCTGGCAGTTCTGGAATGAGTCCACTGGTCTCTCCAAGAGAGGCTGTGTAGGGCAGGGTCGGGCTGGGCTCTGCAAGCCGGGGTCCCTCCTGCCTCAGAGCCAGCACTTGGGACTCAGGGTGTAAAGTTGTGCCGCAAGGCAGGGCACTCCACCCCTGCATCTCATAGGGAACCCAGGTTCCAAGTCCCACGTCCCATCTATCTGTCTCTTGATCCCCTTCATAACTGGGTGAAATTCATCCTTTTTTTTGGTGGGAAAACTCGTTTTTACAGCATCAATCTTTCTTCTTAAATTAACAGCATCCATATGTTTTTTTTTTGTACTTAAAATATGCCAGTTCTTACAACTCCAAAAGACATTTTTAAAAAAGATTTTTGATATTTACTATGGTTTAATTTTTTTTTAATGTAAGTTATAAAAATCCCTACTTCTCGCCTCTGATGGTCAATGTCCCAGAATTTTGGACCTCTAAATTTCCTTCTCGTGGGGATTATACGACCCTGCTCTTTCACACTCAAGGAAGGGCCAGGGAGACCCAAGATGGTGTGCATGAAGGGTGAGTGGCAGCCATGATGGTCCTGGGGCCTGTGATGATGACAAGGGGAAGGGCCCAGATGGCAATCTTACACATGGCGGCAATGATGGTGGTGAGTCTGGAGCTGAGGGTGCTGAAGGTGCAGGGGTCGGATCCCAACATGGCTCCGCAGGTTGGACCACCTATGAGGGAAGTCCTGGCTGTCCAGAAGGATGAAGGACAAAGCGGACTTCTGGCAGGGTTCCCACCGGGAGCAGCCGTCCTCTTCATCACAGGACACGGAGGGCCCATGTTATCTTGGATCCCCTAATGCGGTTCCACTATAAGCAGGGATTAACCTGCGGCAGGAACCCTATCTCTCACAGCTAATGAGCAGGCAGCCATAAACTATTCTTTATAAATCAATATGCGAGGAATTAAATATGATTGCCTGGTTGAGTTTGGCCCCACAGCTAATGAAACCATAAAACACGTGATTGATTAGAGGAAAGTTTGCAGAAGGTTGATGAGTTTGTTTTTCTTTTGTAATCAGCTGTGGAGATCAGGGCCTGGGTGAGAAGCACCGGCTGAAGAGCACGGTTCTCCGAAGACCGTGGCTCCGGGAGCACTTTATCTCCAATGTCCTAAAGCACTGAGCTCAGTGTCTGTCACCTCTGCTACCTTGAGAGTGGCCCACTGTCACAGGTCAAGTGGGCTTCCTTCGAATATTCGTATATCCTAAAATGTGCCAGGTTTGGGGAGCAATGATGGGACGGGTGTGGGACGCACGGCCAGCGGCCTCACGGAACTCTGTAACACGTCCGGATAAACGACGCATCTATATGGAAAGAGAGACAATGTCTGCCTGCTTTGGGGGGTGAGCAGGGTGCTGAGGAGAAGCCAGCCAGTGCTGGCCAAGGAATTCATGATAACAGAGTCCAAGGCCACTCCAATACTGTTTCCTGATATCCTCGTTGGACCAGGAATGAAGCCAAGAGCTTTCCTGTCATAAGAAAGCCACTGAGGCCAGTGACTCTCTTGTCCGTTCTTGGGTGAGCCCCCGCTCCCAGAGGGGAACCGCAGCGGAGATGAGCGGATGCTCTTGTGCGGAGAGTTCTCACGTCGTGGAACTGCTGGTCAGAATGTGTCGACAGGGAGCTGTCCTGGGCACTGGTCTGAGCATGTCCAGAGCAGCTGACCTGGTCATGACCTTCCACAGTCCACCTGCCACAGGGTCCGCCTCGGGGACGGGCAGAAGATCAGGCGAGCTGGAGGTGGAGATTAGAAACAGCTGATGATGGAGAAGCTCAAATGTCAGCTTCTTCTCCCACTGCCCATAGCGGCGGCCACCGTGGCTTCCATCTTTCCGTTGTTGGTGCCAGAGAGGGAATAACGTAGGAAGTTGGAGACCGTGGTGATGAAACCAGTGTGTGTGAGTAACAGAGGCGGGAACGCGGGCTGAGGGCACGAGCCATCAAGCAAGTGTAGTAAACGTGGGTGTTCCCATCCCCGGTGGAACACAGCAGAGTGCCCACATAACGACAGAAATAAATACGGAGATAGAGAAGGTCAAAGCCTGGAGATAACTACACAAGAAAAGCCAGAAATATATAGGATGAATCTGTGCAGACGCTCATGGTGGATTCAATATGGAGAAATGAGTGACTACCAAGTTTCCACCCTCAAACTTAAAAGAAAGCAGGCTGAGCAAGCTCACGCCCTCAGTGAGTGTGTCATCTGTGTGTGTCCGTCTCCAGGCACGTGAAACGGAAACGTAGGAGACAGTGACTCCAGGCAGAGGTCGCCATGATTCTGATGCTGACGGCGGGTGTCGGTGTGTCAACAAAGTGAATTTCAAACCTCTGACGCACATCGTCCACACGGAGCCCCAGACCCTGCCCCTCACTTTTCCAACTCTGTCGTCTTGAACCCTTTGCTCTAGCCACTCACAGGCCACCAAGGCTCAGCTCACACAGATGCGATGTCCTGCCCTGTTTAAAGGGTGGGGAGTTTTGTCTGTACTCTTCTTTTCTTTTTTAATGTTTACTTATTTATTTTGAGAGAGAAAAGAGAGAGAGAGAGTATGTGTGTGTGTCCCAAGCAGGCTCTGCATTGTCAACACAGAGCTCAACATGGAGCTCAAACCCATGAACCACGAGATCAAGAGCTGAGCTGAAATCAAGCATCAGACGCGCCTCCCCCAGGTGCCCCGTGTCCACACTTTTCTACCACACACCTTATGACGACCTGGTCTTCAGCTTATTAAGAGTCCCTACATGCCTCCAGCAACAGCACCCTGGGCGATCAGACCACTGTTTCATCAACATCTGCATCCCGCCTTTGCTCCTCATGTGGTTTTGGGTCCCTGCAGTGCGGGGTTTGGTGCCCAGGGTGAGGGAGGCCCGCTGCCTGGAGGCCCGCGTCAGGATCTATGATGAGGCCCAGTGGTGATGACATTCTCTGGGTGCTGACCCACTTCATGCCTCCCGCCCATCTTTGGGTTCTCCTGTTCTTGGGGTGCAGTGTGGCCATTTACACAGGCAGCTGGGGGTGACCCGGAAGACACGCCAGCTCCTGGCTGGTTGGTGAATCCCCACAGTGTCATGAAGATAAGCCTCAGGGGTCTGGTGTGTCTTCTGAATCGGATTAGGGTGGGTGTGCTGGTCCAGAGTGTCCTTCCCTCGGGCCTAAGTGTGGGGATGTTCAAGTTTAAGGCTGTCTGGCCAGGGAGCAAGGTGGGACCTTACACACTATAGTAGACGACACTCATCCGTCGCTCCTGGAGCACGGCCCTGGCGCCTGTGTGTTTCCAGCCCTTCCGCGGCAGCAGGGATCCTGGGACGGAGCCGATTCACCTACAGTGAACATATTCAGAACGGACGGCCTTGCTGCATCCAGCGACCACAGCACACGGCGTGTGACCCCGGGAGCCTGGTAACATGATGGCTCCTCCCGCGTCTTCTTGCCGTTACAAAAGGGCGTCTTCTTCAAGGAGCTGATCCTCAGGTGAACACACTGAGGCCACGCCCCCTGGTTGGAGATTTCCTTCTTAGAAAGACGAGGGGCTACCTTCGGGCCCAGGCACCCTTGGCGGTGCCTGGCTTGCAGTATCGTAGTCGGCACCTCGATGGTGCGTTTGGCTAAGGGTCCCTAGTCTATAGCCCACTGCACCCGTCATGGTTGTTTTTGTCTTGGGGGATTGGGAGGACTGCTGGCGGTCATATCTGTCAGGGTTCCGGAGAGAGGAGAGGAGGGGCCTGCAGCGTTTCAAGCAAGGTATTTGAGTCAGGATGTCAGACGCCTTTGAAGCCGGTGGCACGGCTGGGCGTCTCAAGTTCGGGGGAGACCCCATGGCTAAAGGGCAGGCCCAGGGGCAAAGCCAGCACCTGTGCCCTCTGCTGCCTTTAGCGCCTAGACAGAACTCACAGACGCTCGCCCGGAGTCTGTGGCATCTTCCACGCCTGGGTCCCCCCAAGGAAGATAATGGCGTCTCTGTCTGCTTTCTGGTCTCACCCGACCATCCCTCAACGGCAGACTCCTGCAAGCCTG
Source organism: Mungos mungo (assembly GCA_004023785.1). Lineage (NCBI taxonomy): Eukaryota > Metazoa > Chordata > Mammalia > Carnivora > Herpestidae > Mungos > Mungos mungo. The sequence goes on from PISW01005342.1 coordinate 56,354, forward strand.
CGGGCGAGGAAGTGTGGGCGTTGTGGCTTCCGGGGTGGGCCCGTGGCACCCACACACGGGACGGACTCAGGGGAACTGGGTGGCACCCAGGGAGGACCTGAGTGTCTGTGGAAAACACCGGCCACAGTAGGGAGTCCCTTGTCCTCCTTCCTGTGCTGGAAGGGTCCAGGAGTCCTTGCTAAGACGTCCCACAGCACACCTCAAGGTAAAGCTGTCCTCCGGCCGTATGGACACAAGGAAGGTAAGCCCACAAACGCAAAACGTTCATCAGCTGGTCACCCTCACGCCCCTCCCACTTGAGATGAACGAAGCGGGTCCCCAGCGAGCCTAAGTGACGAGGGTGCACCTGGTCACAGCACCATCCCTGTCTTCACCATCATCACACCCGCCTCCCGAGTGCCTGTCTGCTCAGTGTCATCTGGGGGCGTTTATCCTTAATCCTGAAAGGTCACCGCTTGTGGACGGCACCGTGACGCCCACACCGATCGTTTTCCCCGAGCTGTCCGTCTGCCCCCAGGTGTCATGATTAAGAGCAAACCCTCATTGGCTGCTCTTTGAGGGCGAACAGCCCCCGGCGTATGGAGGCCGCCTCCTGGGAAGCGGACTGTGAGGGTGAGATGTGGGTGGGCAAGGAGGACCCGGCTGCCTAGGACACGGAGTAGAGCTGGTCCCCAGCACGCAGGGCTGTCAGGGGGACACGCCCCACCTCCGGGAACAGGGACCCCAGGCAGGCGGAAGGGGAGTCTACACTGGTTCGTGGAATGTCTCTGCCCAGACTGAGCCTGGACGGGGCGGGCGTGGGACCCTAGGACTCGGGGGGGGGGGGCGGGCCAGATGCGGTGCTGCCCCTCCACCCCTGGCCCCTCAAGTCGGCAGAACTGGTTCACTCCCCTTTCTGGAAGAGAGAGTGGGGGACCTCGCCTGAGCAGCTGTTTTACGTGTGGGGTTACGAGTGTCCTAAACAAAGGGCGTCCCGTTAGACGGGAGTTTCTGATAATCAGCGTTACTTACTTAGGGTCCGGGAGTCCTGTCACCCAGCGATGGTGGGCTGGGTCCCCCTCCTCGGGCTGCTGTCAGGACCCTTCCAGAAGCCTGTTTAAGGTAAAAGATCCTTCTTAAGAAAATAAAAATGTAAAACTTAGTTCCTTGCGATAAGTAGTAGGCATTTGATTACTACTGAAGACATTATACATGTATGTAAGAATTACCAAAATACATATTATGTGGACACATAATGTACATATATATGTGTATACATGTAAGAATTATACATATGTTATATACATTTTTGGTAACATGTAAGAATTACATAATATATATTAAGTGTTTTGATATTCTTATATATATTATATTACATACTTTTCATCATATATATTTTTTGGTAATTCTTACTTGTCCTTATATGAATTACCAGGCCATCCTCCTTATTCATACTGTGGTGTGAGTTATTATTTTATTTTCTTGTTGGTTTGAAGAGCACTTTATATATTGAGGACATTAACTCTCATATAATGTTGTGATTTTTTGTTGCTTCTTTTCTGGACTATGTTTGTTAATGCATTCTGATCTATAAATGTTTTCTGGGAATTTAGTTCTTTTTTTATCTCTCAGAGATCTGGCTCTGGGATGATATAAACCATCTTCTATATTTTGTTCTATGATAAGTTTCATTATTTCACTTCTTCCTGTTGAGCGAGCCAAGCCTCGGTGTTTATTTTGGTGTGTGTTATGGGAGGAAGGCTGACTTTGTTGGTATGGAAATGGCTCCACATTGAACTTTCCTGGCCACTTCCCAAGTCACCCATCTTCCTCCCTTGAAATTCTCCGTTTCTTTACATCTGCTCTGGAAGTCTTACTCCTCCCTATGTCCATCCTTGCCCCACGGGCATAGTTCTTGAATTGTTTTGAATAATAATGCTGCCTCATACTTGACTTGAGAATCTCTTTTCTGTTCATCTCCCTGCTTCCGGTATTTATCGGCTGTCCTTCGCTATTTATTGTTCCCGGGAAATTTGAGAATCTGTCAAACTGTAGAAATGCTCTAAAGGGATTTTGATTGCAAGTACATCAAACGTATGCATGAACTTGGGGGGAATTACCAGAGCTGGGTCAGGGGGCTTCTCTGTGGTCTGCAGGATCCTGTCCGTGGTGTTTGACTCCGCTGCCTGGGGATCTCCGGGGTCTATTGCACCCTCTTCTTTCTACGTCGGGGACCACCCTGGGCCCCTGACATCAGGCCCCTCTGACTGTGTAAGCCCTGAACCCCATGCTCCCGAGAACTGAAGGCAGGCGCTTCCCTGTGGGCTCCTCTCTCTTGCAGCCTGCCCTTGTCCCTGGGTTCGGGTCGGGTGAGCAACTGATCTAGGGCCATCTTCTTGTTTCTCATGAGAGTGGTGGGGAGCGCTACCTTACAATCCATCCCAGCAGCCCTCCTGGCAGGGAGCTGGTAACCCATGGCAACCGATGAGGAACTGGGGAGGAGAAGGTCTTGGGAGTCCTCAGGTCAGCTGGCTGGCTGGCGGCAAGGCGGCCAGGACCCAGGCCGGGCCTGCTGGGTCTGAGAACACCTATTCCTCTTCCGCAGGCCGCGCTTTGGCTGACACGGCGAGCGGGGCCAGCAGGACTCAGCCGCTGCCGGAGAACCGGCGCACAGCTCTGCGCTCACCTGCGGGATCGGCCTGGCTGAGCTCCCAGCACTTGACTGCTCTTCACAAATTGAATGAACCCGTTTCCCGTGTGCATTGCTGCTCAGCTGACATCCAGAAAGTGCCTCGCTCCAGCTGAATTGTCCCCCAGCAAATTAACACCCTGGCAACGTTGACAGCGGGGGGACACCTGGCCAAGCTCACTCTCGCTACGGATTCCTGCCCGGCCGGGCCTGGGTTCCCCCCCGCAGCCCCGGACCTGCTGAGGGCTCGCACCCCGCAGTCTACCCTCCCGACCTCTGAGGTCTCTGCCTCTGCAGACAGCGGGAGAGCTGCCCTTTCTCTGCCAAGCCCTCATCGAGTTGGAAGGAATCTCTCCGTCTTCCCGGAAGATACTTATTAACACGTCTTCAAAACCCAATTTTCATCTCCACCCCCACTTCTCCTTTTTCCCTGGGAGACTTTGAAACACCAGAGCTTTGAAGAAGAAAGCCGCCTGTTTCTCGGGGAGAAAACTCCTTAATCCGGGCCCACGTACGTCTTCCCTGACATCCTCTGACACGTGTTTGATCGCCGCAGCGATGCTAAGTATCCGGGGCAGCGATTTTTTTGATTTTTATTGATTTTCCTTCTCGGTTTGCAGGAGGCATCCGAGTGGGCGTGGGGGCGGAGGTGGGGTGCTTTTCTGGGCCCGAAGGAGCTGACTTGGAGCTGGCTCCCGCATTGATAAGCTCACAGCTAAAAATTGGCATCCAGTCCCCTGCAGTCGCCAATCATTGCTATGCAAATTTGACAGAAAAGCACCACAGGTGTCCTCAGCAGCTGGAAATCAGTCTGCACTGAAATGGGAACAGATACCATCACTGGGTATTAGAAAGCCCTCATCCCGGCCGAGGAGCCTGGAAAATTCCCTTCTCTGTCAAAACTGTCAAATCACTCACCCAAGAGGCGATGCCAGGCTCCTAGCTTCCCCTCTTCAATTATCTGCAGGGGCCCACCTGTCGGCGGCTCACGGGCCAGACCCTGCCAGGAACAGGTGCCCAGGCTGGCTGAGGCCCCTTTCAGGGAAGGAGGGGTGCAGGAATGGCATCCTGCCCCGAGAGGAGCCTGGAAGCTTCCGATCGCTGGCCTCTCCAGGCAGTGCTGATAGAAAGGCGGCTTCCTTTGCTGCCTGGCTCGTGAATCCACATGAGCCGAAGGATGATTTCATCCCGTCAGCTGAGGCTTCTGCAACTTCCTGACAAATGTGACTCTGATTCTGACAGGATGGTTTTTGTTTTGTTTTTGAATTTCGCATCATTAATATCTTTCTCTTCTAAACTTAGTGTCACGGAGTGTCTGGATGTTCAAAGATTTGTCTGTGGATCCATTTCTGGCACATAGAATGCCACCAGAGACGCTGGGGGCTGGGGAGGCCTCTGGACTCACCCAGTCCACGCCTGCCGTTCATGGATGGGGAAACTGAGGCCCAGAGTGAGGACGAGGTCTGCCCAAGGTCGCTTGGTGATCTACAGGCTAAGTTGCAGCTTTGTAGAACGACCCAAGTAAAAGGTAAGCAAGACCTGATTAGTGGTGCTCACACTAATTCAGTCATTCATTTATTCATTTGACACATTCATCCATTCGTTCATTCACTCATTCATTCCTTCATTCAGCAATCGCCCTGGAAAGCTCTGCTGCGTGGTGTTGGATTATGGACCAACATAGGCATGTAGCCATATTCCCTTCCTCCAGGGAAGGGACCTCAGAGGGACGGCAGGTGAAGGCCACGGACTTGGAAGGCTTTTGCTTGAAGAGGGAGTGTGAAAGGCAGGGTGGGACCTGCTTGTGCTGTGGACACACGTCCCGTGGGGATGGGACACAGTTGGAGAAAAATGCCACTTGAGTGAGGTGGTCCGAGAAAGCTGAGGGCAGAGGTAACTTTGAGACCCAGCTCGGAGAGGCCGGTGCCCACGGGGGGCAAGGGCAGCACACACTGTAAAAGTCAAAACTGTGGCTCATGCAGAGATAGAGGGGGCTCTATCACAGCCGGGCTTTACCTCGGTGGTCAGGGAGCCACTCGTGAAGCGGATTCAAAGGCCAGTGTGAGGGACGGACGCTTCACTGCTGGGCTTAGGAAAGGGCCGCTGAGATCAGGTCATTGCATTGGAGACGAAGCCCGTCCATGCCCCAGGGGTGCTGGGGGGCTAACCTGTGGGGTCACCCCCTCCAGCATCCAGAAGACACTTGCAAATCTGCTGGGGACAGCGTGCAGACTGTGAAGTGGTTCCGGGGTCTGAGCCCTAATCAGTAGTAAGACGCACTTCCAACAAAGTGCCTCCTCAGAGCGAATCCACACCCGTGTGGTCCTAGGTTGAAAGTCCTCCTTTGACTCTGTATGTTTTCTCTAAACTGAGGCCGACTCCAGAGTCCTGCTCCGGTGTTCACGCCCCAGCGTCTCCGCTCACCCCAGGACCGTGGTGCACGCTGTCACCCTGTTCGAGGGTCGGCTTCTCCACCCGACATCTGCATGCATCACGGATGCGCCTGAAGATTCAGCACGTGTAGTTGAAGAGCTCCCTCAGTAAGCGTCACCGATACTAAGGACATCGTTTGAATATTAACAGAGGAAAGTCTGAGCACCTCAGAGGCTCTGAGTAGCCGCTGCGTAGGAGGGAAGCTGGAGAGGGGCCAGGAAAGGGATCAAGGTACACTGCAGCATGAATCAGCCAATCAGTGTCAGTAGGGGTCTGGCCTGGGGGCGGCTGGGTTCCAGCTCAGGGCCCTGGACTTTGGGACAGCGGACGCCTTGCGAGGCCTGTGAGCGGGTCCTGTTGGCCAGGGCTCAGCAGACAGCAGGCAGACGTGATGAGGCCGTAATCCAGGTGGTGTTGGGGGGCTGACAGCCTCTAGACATCCAGGTGTGGGGTTCAGGGCCTCGCCACAACCTTGTCCAGCCTCCCCGGCATGAGAGCGTGTAGAATTGGGGGGCTGAGGGGAAGGGCTATCCTGGTGCCCTGCAGGCCACCCCCCATATGGCATTTCCCACAGCGCCGGCCCCCAGCTGTGCCAGCCCCCCTCCGCCCACCCCCTGCCAGACGCGCATGGATTTGCCAACCGTGCTCTGCTCTAGGTAACTTTTGAGACTTCACGGCGATGAGTGCATTTCAGACAAAGGAGAGGACCTACCCCGTGCCCGCCGAGGCCTCCCTGGGCCCCCACCCTCACCCCTGCCCACCCAGGGCCCGGCTGGCGGCCCCGTCCTCACTGGGCTTTCACAGCACCTCCTGCCCACTGAGCTCCAGGACACAGGCTCCAAAGCTCTCCGGTAAGGTGGACCTGCCCGGGCCTGGCGCCTGCAGCAGCCCGCGAGCAGGTCCTTTGCAAAGCCCTGTGGTGGAGTCTGATGGGATGAACGGATGACACTTTCTTCCGAGGGACTGGGCATGGACGCTAACAGGGGCTCGTGCAGGAGCCCCTGGGTCCCGTCCCCAGTGTTCACCGTGGGTCAGGCGGACTCACCGCTGTCACAGTTCTTCTCTGGTGCCTGCTCAGTGCCACAGGGTGGAGGCGCAGGGCGCTCCCAGCTGCCAGGCTCAGGGTGAAGGCAGGGCTCAGGGTAGAGGCGGGGCCAGAGGGTGGAGGCGGGGCTCGGGGCGGAGGTGGGGCTCAGGGTAGAAGCCTGTGAGAGGGTGGAGGCGGGGCCTTAGGGAGGAGGCGGAGCGCTCCCATGGGCTGAGTCAGACAGTGGAGGTGGGGCTTGGAGTGGAGGCGGGGCCACAGGCCAGAGGTGCGGCCACAGGGCAGAGGCGGGGCTTGTAGTGGAGGCGGGGCCAGAGGGCGGAGCCGCCGGTCCAGCTCCCCCTCACCTCTCCAGAGGGATGTGGGGGCCGTGCCTGGGCCCTCTGGGATCTTGGATTTATTCACCCGTCTTTACCCAGACTGCTGCCGCCAGCATGTGCTCCCTGCTGGGCCCCGAGGCTGCCCTGCTCCAGGGCTGGGGGAGGGAGAGGCAGGACCAAGGGACGCTCAACCAACGGAGCCACCCAGGCGCCCAGCACCCTGCGTCTTCGGAAAAAGATGCTCCTGCTCTGTCTCCAAACTCCAGGACTGTCCAAAGCGTCCTGAGATATTCAGAGCTACCCACCCAGGTGTAAACAGCCTGACCCTGGCCTTGCCCGGAACTGGGAGCCAGGGTCACTTCCATGGGTCCCACATTCCACCAGGGGAGAGGGAGGGGCACCCGCAGGTGGCCACCTGCGTCTCCTCTTTGACAGACAGGAGCAGTGAACCAGACACCTGCCTCGCGGGGTGGCCTGAGGCACTCGGGACCCCAGGATGCCTGGTTCTCCGCGCCTCTGCTGGACGGCTTCCTTCCGAGGAAAGTTCTAGATGGTCTTGGAGATGGGTTATAGGGACTCAACTATTTTGAGATAACCATTGCCTGGGTATTCTGATTGTTTTTCTTCCTCCCTGATAAGGTTTTCAAAGTAATAAAGAAAGGTGCCCCGAGGACCCAGATAACGGGATTAAAACGCAGGAAGACATGGACAGCCGGCGATGTTTCCCAGATGCCCTGATGACCTGCAGGAAAATCCTCCCTTTTAATTGTCACTAAAGGGATTATACAATTTCCTGCTCAGACGTGCAGTGTTGTGACCAGCGGTGCATAATTACAGTGCATTCCAAAGGGAGAGACCGAGGCTCAGGTGGGCCTGGGAGACAATCCCATCTGCGCTTTCTGCCAGCGTTCTTATCTGCGGGCTGGGAGACCCAGCCAGGGCCTCGGGACCAGGAGTAATTAAAATACCTTTAATTGGAAGATTCCATAATGCCTTCTGCACAGTGGCGCATAATGACTAGTCCGCTCCCCCTGCGTCCTGTGGGGAGCCACACACAGCACCGGCGCGCTCCACGGTTGGGAGAGGGTTTTCAGGATGGAGGGGACGGTGGCTATGTCTACACTCGCGGCTGAGGAGATGTTCTGGAACCTCGAGGCAGGAGAGGGGAGGAGGGGTGGGCTGGAAGGCAGCGGTGGCTGAAGCCAGGCTGGCCAGCGGCATGCCCCCTGCTGGGCGCTGTGTCCAGAGGTTGTGCTGAGTCTGCGCTGCTGCGTGAGAAATGCCCGCAGTGGAGGGTTTGCACAGATCCAGGCACCAGGGCCTGGCCGGGCGGGCGGGGCTGCGCTCCTGCTGAGGCCTTGGCGCGGGGACCTCGCTGTGTCTTCGAAGACGGCAGCGTGGCACCTGCCGGTGAGTCTAGGAGCCTGTCTGGCTTGTGCCTCTGTGGTGGCACCTTCTCTGACCTGGCAATCCTCTGTTAGAGGATGCTGCTGATTACTGTGGACCCACCGGACTTCAGACCCTTACCCATATCTGCAGAGTCCCTTTTGCCAGGCAAAGTCACACTCACGGGTTTTGGGCATTAGGACGTGGACATCTTTGGGGGGGGTGGTCACGATTCTACCCACCATAAGCCTCAGGGAAGAGCTGGGAATTTAGAAGTCACAGAATCATGTTTAAAAGGAAACTCTGGGAGGAGGAGGAGGGAGATGTCACCTCCAGAGCCCGGCTGTGTTCCTTTTAAAATTTGTGATAAAATGCACATAACATAAAACTTACAATATTGATCATTTTGATCCAGCTTAATTTAGAGCCATTAAGTACATTCATTCAGTGTCGTGCAGCCATCAGCGACATTCGTGTCAGAGTATTTTCATTTCTCCGAAGAGGAACACATGCCCGCTAAGCCCACCCTCCCCCGTCACCCCCCCCCCAGCCCCGGGTGGCCGCCCATCCTCTCTCTGTGTCCCCAGATCGGTCTGTTCTGGACATTTCATATACGTGACGTCACATGATATGTGGCCTTTGATGAGTGGCCTCTTCCGCTCCGCGTGATGCTTTCAAGTTCATCGTGTTGTATGTGAGTCAGGCCTTCGCTCCCTTCATGGCTAAATTCTCTTCCGTTGTGTGGTTAGACCGCATGGTGTGCATCGGTCATCCATCAGCGGACATAGCGGACACGTGAGCTCTTCCCACCTTCTGGCCTCTGGGGACGGTGCTGCTGCCGGCGTTCCGAACCAGAGTGTGTTTGAGTATCTGGTTTTACTTCTCAGGTTTCTCCCGGGGGTGGAGTCGCTGATCCTGTGGTCACTCCATGCTTCACATATTAAGAAAAGCTTGTGGTTCTCAGAACGACCCTACGAGGTGAATGTGGCATCGCTAGTGTTCGGAGGTGTCCCCGCAGAGGATGGCAGACCGGCAGGTGGGGACGCTTCTTCCCAAGGACCCGGGTGATGGAGACCCACAGATCCGAGGTGGGAACAGCAGGACACGGAAGGAGCCCGGTCTGATGGGGGCGGGCGGGAGGCTCAGGAGTGGGTGTCCCTACTCTGTCCCCACACCCCTGAGCCCCTGGAGATCCGAGATTGTGATGACAAATCCACCCTCCTTCCCGGGGACCATGGTCCTTCAGTGACATCTGTGGAGAGCCTGGGCAGTACCCCGGGTGGCCCGGCTGGAGAACCACGGTGGGGAGGATGGTGAGGTGGGCTGTGCCGGCCCCGCACAGGGGGTGACAGGAGTTAAGATGATAACAATGAGGACGTCGCCGTTCCTGGCGTGTGTGACAGCAGGGACCCCGGACCACATCACACAGAGTCCACATGAGTGTCCCGTGTCCTGGAGGGTGGCTCGCCCTCCAAGAAAGTGACTGATGGACCCCTTGGGTCTTTGGCTTTTAAGAATATGATTCAATGTATCAAAATCCCACTTAAAAATAACTTTTTTATTCCTTTAGATTCAACTTTGATTAACGTTTGATCTTATTTATAAACTTAGATGATTAAATTCCCTTAAGTATTTTATATGGAATTAATGTATTGAATACATTTGATTTTCTTTCTTTCCTCTTTTTTTTTCCTGTGTTTCAATTGTCTGACTGGCACACAAACCTCCCAAGCATTTAAATAGCGCATGTAAATCTATTAAGTTAAGCTAGCAAATTCAGAGCGTCTTTGATTCTCTGTTATGATACACTTGAACTTGGTGACGTTCTCCTGTTCCTCTTAAGAGAGTTATCTCTGTGTTACTGGAGACGACTAGTGACCAGCAGCACCTAAAGGGCCGTGCACACTCGTGACAGTGACACAAAGCCGACATGCCCACCCATGACCCCCTGGCACCCCCCCGGCCCTCCCCCTGCCGCCCTCCCCCTGCCCTCCCTGTCCTCCCGCCCCCGGTGTCTCCTGGAGTCCATATACTGGCGTCGCTCCTGTGCTCCTTGCAGACCGGCATTGTTCAGACACCTGTTATGGCTGCAGCATCCATCCCCATTGCTGGACGGGCCCCCGTGGCTCCTTCCCTCCCCCCTCCCTCCGCAGAGTCTCCCAGAGAGCCTAGTGCGCGTGGTCACCTGTCCTACTGCTGAGGCACGCTTGGGGGTTGCCAGTAATTGCCTATGACAGCGCTGCCCCCATGACATCTGTGTCTTGGCACACAGGTGTTGGGGCCCAGTAGGCAATAGTAACCCTCAAACAATCTTTGGCCTCCTGGGCCCCACATATGGCTTCTGTTTATCCTATGATTTTCTCATTGCTTTGTAAAGAGACGTATACTTTTAGGCTTTGAATCAACTTGGGTCAGTCAGTGACCTTCCCTTACTTTATTTTCTGGCTCTTTTGTCTGCTGTTGGGAGTGAACATAATCCTTTACCAGAAGATTTACATATAGAAAGATCAGCATCCCACCCTTGAATAACTGATGAAGGGCCTTAAGGAATGTATATCTCCTCATAGAATTTTTTAAGGTTTAAAACCGGACTATTATTAGGAGATTCCTCTTTTGTAATGACCTAATCCTGCTACTTACTACTGTCCTGATAAGAATGACCTTATCCAGAGCATGTCTTCAAGGACTTTGAACTATGTAACCATTAAACAAATGATGTAATCACCTATGGTATATAAGACCCTGGCTATCTTAATAAAGGTCCTTTTTTTTACCAACTGCCATCCACGCTGTCTGTCTTGTCTGTCTTGTTTGTCTTGTTCATCTTGTCCGTCTTCTTTCTTAGGGATATTTTCGCCGACACCAACCCCCTACTCGGGATCTTTCGACTGTGGTGCGTGGGCTGGTCCCCCGCATACAGAGGTGGCGCCGCGCCTTCGGCTCGCATCTGTTTCTGGTAGCTAATGCCAAACACCTTCCTGAAGTTCTGTACCGATCTCTCCTTTCAACGGTGCTGTCTAGGAATGTCTGCTGGTCCCCTTGGTTCAGGGGGTTTTTTAAATTTTACTTGGGACCTTGAGTGGCTCAGTCAGTTGAGCATCTGACTTCAGCTCAGGTCATGATCTCACGGTTCACGAGTTCGAGCCCCACATCGGGCTCTGGACTGACAGCTCAGCCTGGAGCCTGCTTCAGATTCTGTGTCTCCCTCTCTCCTTGCCCCTCCCTTGCTTGTGCTCTGTCTCTCTCTGTCTCAAAAATAAATTAAAAAAAACATTAAAAATTAATAAAAGAAATAAAATGTTAAAAAAATTTACTTGATTACTTGATGACTAATAAAATAGGCGTTTCTTCATTTTTATTGGCCATCTTGACATATTATTTTGTGTAGTATCTGTTCAGGTTTTTCCCCACTTTTTACTAGCTACATTATTCTTTTTCTTTCTTTTTTGAGTGTGAGCGGGGGAGGGGCAGAGAGACAGGGACAGAGGATCCAAAGCCGGCTCTGCCCTGACCGCAGAGACCCCAACACGGGGCTCAAATTCCCAAACCGGGAGATCATGACCTGAGCTGAAGTCTGATGCTCAGCCGACTGAGCCCCCAGGCGCCCCGTGGCTGTCTTATTCCATCGGGAAGTGGGTCAGACCCCGGTTTCGGTACTGGCCGCACGGCAGGCCCCGAGCTGCACACACTTCCCGCTGGCCCGCGGCTCTGCCGCCTGCTCTCGTCTGAAGTTGCTCTCTGATTAGAGAGGCTCCGAGTCTGATCCTGGAAGTGTCCAGTGTTGGTGAAGCCCCGTCTACGTGTCTTTACCCGGGTCAGCAGTTCTGTGTCCCCGTCCTTCCCATTTGTCCCCGCTCGTCCTCAATCACAGGGAAGTCTCAGGTCTGTCCCTGCCCTTTCAGTGTTGAGGGCACGAAGTCACATTTTTATACATGTGTGTCCAAAAACGGTGACAGGTTTTTCGTGCATTCCCTGCGGGATCAGGCAGCGAGCCGGGGCCTCCCTTCCCGAGACCTTGACTTCCCAGAGTGACTGCCAGATGCTGCTGGAGTCCTTCCTTCTGGCGCGGGGCTCCGGGGGCTCGGGGGGCTCGGGGGGCTCGGGGGGTCAGCGGCGGGGGCTCCGGGGGTCGACAACAGGGGCTCCGGGGGTCGGCGGCAGGGCCTGCTCAGCGCGGCGTGGACACTGTAGTCACCCTAGTTCTGAATGCACTGGGGGTTCCCAGTGGGCTGTCTTCTGCGCACCCGGAGCGGCTCCGTCGCGGCCGCGGCTCCTCCCGTCCTGCGCGTCTGTGGACCCCTGTCCTCGCGGGCGACGCCCCTTCAGCCCCTCTCTGTGGAGCGGCCCTCACGTGTGCGGCTTCCCCAGCATGTGCATTCAACTTCCCGCATCTGTGTCTTTCGTGCACATCTTTCCTAAGTGGCAGAATACGAGTATCGTTTTTCCACCGCGGGACAATCATGTCCTGTGTCTGGAGGACGCGGCCCCTTCCATCCAGCACCGCGGCTGAGGCACAATCCGCTCACATCACCGTGTACTCACCCCTGTGTCCCAGCTGCAGTTCCTAGTGTCACACTGACTCACGTCCTTTCTGCAAGGCGGTCACAGTGGTCAAGTCATCGTCACCACCCCGTGCCTACCCGTGTGCGCGTGTCAGCACACGTTCCTTCCTGCCCGTCATCGGTCACACTGCGGCCAGGGCATTAGAGAACACACCTCAGATTAGAACCCGCAGGACAACGTGAAGACCTGCTGCGGCCGGGTCTGGCCAACGACAGTGTGGACGGCTGTGTGGATGGCTGTGTGGATGACCGTGTGGACGGCAGTGTGGACGGCCGTGTGGAGGACAGTGACCCAGGGCCGTGGACAGCCGCCGGCCCGCATCTCTGCCCAGCCTCTCTCCCGTCTTCAGTGGGCCCCAGGACCCTGCGCACCACCCTCCCATCAGCCCAGGCCCCTCGTGCGGAGCCCTTCCCGGAGGGTGTCATGCACCGCTCCCGTTCCCCCGGGAGACAGGCGTCATTACCCGTTAGAGCAAGGAGGGCACCGCGCAGACGAAATGCGGACTCTGACAGCCGAGCACATTTGCTGTCACGGGAGGGGGAGCGTCGTCCTGAACTGAGGGCCTGCTCCCGGCTTGGGGGATGGGTGGACTCTGGAAGAGGGAGGATCCGGGGACCGGGTGACCCTGGCTGCAGATGCCCGGTCAGCAGAATGAGGCTGCCGCCGGGGGCCGTCACTCAGATGTGTGCCCACGGAGGGAATCTGTCTTCAATTTGGGGACTGGCTGGAACGTTTGGACGATCGGACACTACTTGCTGCAATGACTCAGGAGCTGCCGCCCCGTCTTCCATGAATTTCACGCAGGGGACTTTTGTTCCGGTTCTCATCACCCGTTGAGAAGACCAAGGCTCAGACGGGGGAGGATCTTCCCGAGGTTGTGCACTGCCCAGGAGCGTGGGGTCGTGGGCTCGGACCTCCCCGAGGGGCGTCCCTGCACTCACCTGCTGGCATCAGTGACGTTTCCGGTTCTCTGTGCACCCCGCCCCCAGTCCCATCTCCACCATCCCCTAGGGCTCCTCTGTTGTCTGATTCTGTTCTCCCTTCCTCCCAGATGCTAAGTCCTCCCCCCAACCCCCTCCCGCTCGACAGTCACTCTCTTCGAGCGTACTGTGACCGGTCCTCCAATGTTGGTGCAGCTTGGGAAATCTCTTGGTCAAGAGTTACGTGCTTGTCTTTAATTTCCATTATTTCTTCATTTGTTTTTCTCTCAACACTCTGCCTTGAAGATGAGCCCATGTTCTGCGCGGACCTCTAACCTTGGATTCATAGCATCCAGCCTCTCCTATCCATTCGCTTCCCCTGGCCGCGGACCCCTGGGTGGTTTCTGGCCCCTCCGCCGCCCCCAACGCCGCAGCTTCCTCACGCGCGAGCCCCCGGAGCAGAGCCCACAGCCGACGCCCCCGAGCTGGAGTGGCAGGCCGCGCTCCGCCCCGCGGGGCTCGGGGCCCCGTGTGCCGTGTCCCCGCCAACCCTTCCATACCCTCGGGAAGCTTTGCCCATCAGAGGGATGGCATGGAATGTCACACGGTCATCGTGCCAACCTGCACCCCTGCCATCCCTAACGGCACTGCCGTATCTTCATCGTGTGGTATCACGGAGGGTCCCCCTTCTTCGAAGCGCCTGTCGGCACACACCACGCTCGGTTCTAAAACCTGTTGTCTTGGGGCGCCTGGGGGCTCAGTCGGTTGGGCTTCCGACTTCCGCTCATGTCATGATGTCACTGGGATCAAGCCCCGTGTCAGGCTCTGTGCTGGCCGCTCAGGGCCTGGAGCTGCTTTGGATTCTGGGTCTTCCTCTCCCTCTGCCCCCGCCCCCCACTCATGCTCGTGCACATGTGCGTGCTCTCTCTCTCAAAAATAAATCAACATTTAAAAAACTTTTTAAAATACTAATTTTTTTCGGAGAGCCATTAGATTTGTTTTTTTGCTTATCTTCTGTGTTTTAAAATCTACTTTAATTTTGCCTACTTTTGGCTTTTCATCCTCATTTGTAATTTTTGTTCACTCTGCGTTCTTTCAATTCACTGTCTTACAATTTCTTCTATTTCTTGTTAACTTTTGCTTGTGACTTTGTAAAGTATTTCCTCCTCCACGCATCCTCTGGGTCTGCCCGGAGTCCCACCACGGGCCCTTCTTCTCTGCCTCCCACATCTGTCCTGTGTCTGCCCCGGATGGGTGGCCCCGAGTGCCGTTCACTCCTCTCCGTGTCCCTCCGCTGTGAGCACCGGCCACCACTCTTCCCAGCCACCATCTCCAAGCGGGCCTCCTGCTCGCACCTCCATCCTCACGTTGTCCACGTCCCTTCTCTTTGACGACACGTCTTGTCTCTGTCTCGTCTGATACGGGTTCTGGCATGTCGCGAGCAGCCCTCAGGATCATTACCTTGCACTGTGACCTCACACTCCCCGGGGACATCAGCCACCTGAGCTGGCCCCGAGTCCCTGGGGACAGGCTGGCGCCCCCTCTTGCTGGCGGCCTTCCCTGGGGACTGGCGTGGAGGAGATGGCCTCGGAGGACCCTCCAGCGTCACTGGATGTCTTGTGTCCTTGCCCTTGAAAGAGCTTTCTGTGTCTATGTTAACGTCCTCACCCTGCTGGCTGGAAGGGGCCATGGGAGAGGGACACCCTAGCGCCAGCGGGTCCATGAGCGTCTGTGGCTCCCCCCCCCCTCCCCAGCGTGTACCTCCCCTTTTCCCGCCTCCGTGGTGCCCAGGTTTGCACTCGGCGAGGGTGAGTAAAGGCGGAAGCAGGTCTTACCCGCAGCACAGGTGCTCCTCGGAGGAGCGCCCCGGACGGACGGCGGACGGACAGACCTGCAGCTTTCCTGGGGAGCTTCGGCCCCCCAGGAGGCCAGGGCAGGGAGCCGTGTCCCAGGTGACCCACAAGGTGAGAGAAAGGAGGCTCCCTTGGCCACCTGCAGCCTCTCCGCGCCCCTTTTGCACCACGGAGACCTTGCTGTTCCAGTGGCCTCTGCCCGGAGGGAGGAGGGGCGGCCCAGCGCTGTGGGGGGACAGGGACAAGGGCCAGGAGACCGGCTCCCAGCTGCCTCGCTTCCCTGCCGGCGTGGTTTGCGGCGAGGCTCCGACCTCCCCAGGCTCTGCTCCCTCGCCGGCTACCCTGGGGGGCGTCTGTGCAGCTTTGGGGCCCCCCAGGCCCCCGGACAGGCCCTGTCTGCGCCCTCCCTCCAGCGAGCAGAGCAGGGGGCACTTTGTGGGGGTCCCTCCAGCTCAGCGGTAGTCTCTGAGCAGCCACGGTCACAGTTCATGTTGTTGTGGGAAAAACGAACCCAAGACGGAGATGAGAAGCTGCAGAACCTTGGTTCCGTCTGCTCATCTCGCCCTGACTTCGGCTCAGCCTTTGCCAGGAGACGTGAGGGGCTTGCCCGGCTCATCACAGCTTGGGGACGGAGGTCCCCGGGTGCGGAGCCACCACCGTCAGTTTGTGACACACACACCGTGGCGAAGTCCCTTGACTCTCCCCCCTGCACCCCTGCAGAAAGCTGCCATCAGGTCGTAACCCATGTCTGCCCCGGGGAGGCTGGGCCTCCCTGCCCTGCTCCCGGCTCAGGAGGCGGCCGGCTCAGGGTCCTTTCCGGAATGGCCCCCTGGGCGGCGCACAGGACCGGCCAGCGGTGGGGGCCTGGGGGCAGGACGGTCCCTCTGACACAGCACCCGTCGCCGGCTTTTCTCCGGGCTCCCAGCCTGACTGTTTGCAGAGGGGCTGACGTGAGCGCAGGGAGGGTTTGTTACATAATTTATTCCCCTTTAAACCTCAGCGGCTGCGAAAGAAGGCGTTTATTTACATTTAAACTGTAGTTGGTGGCGTGTGGCTGGGACTCACTTGGTCACCCCCGGGTCTGTAGCTTCCAGTTCAAATGTCCCGGGTCCCGTGTTCCCCCATCGGCGACACCACCGCCAGATCCGGGTTCTCAGGGATTAAACAGCAAACCAGCACACACACAGGCACACGGACCTCCCCCAACTCCAGGAAGAGAAGGGACCCGCTTTCCTGACCTCCTGAGGTGGAGGGGCCTGCGCGTCTGCAGGAGGCCTCTACAACCCTCCCCCGGGCTGTGTGGACCAGCGGTCGAGGCGGGACACGCAGCACAGGACGGCCCGTGGTTCCAAGTAGTCTGTTCCCGCTGTTCCAGCCACGGCCTCAGGCCCGCCCGGGACTCCGTGTCCCTCCTCCCAGTGCATCCTCCGCACAAGGACCAGAACCATCTGAAAGGCGGTGGGACGGGGTCCACCCTGCTGGCAGCCCTGCCCGGCGGCTCCTGCCCGTCCCTGCCCCCTCCACCCCTGCTCACGCTCCCCCTGGAGCCCCGCCTCCAGCCCCATGCCACCATTTGTGACTTTCCCATTGTCTGCAGTGGAGAAACAGTCTTTTCCCGTTCATGAAAATTGAAAAATCATGACAAAGAGAAATTACTTAAAAGATGAAATGAAAAGGCCTACCAAACAGACTCCACACTTTTATTACTAGTTTAATTTCAAGAGACATGAAATTACTCTGTCAATTTGCTACAAACATTTCTAAATCCTCGCTCCCAAGTGTTGTTTTCTTCTCTCCCCGTGGGCAGCATGGGCTGCGGCTGCCAGTCTGAGACCCCGCAGATCACCTCGAGGGAAGCAGGACTGGTCAGCCCTTTGAGACCCCGCCCCGTGTCTCCAGTCTGGGGGCCGGGCGGTGCTAGTGCTGCGTCCACTGCTGAGGACCGGCTCACCCCCCATGGGACCTTCTGTCACTCTTTCCTGGACCCCCTGGTCCACGTCCAGGGCCCTTCCTCCACACGTGTTCGCTACAGCTGACCCTCCCCAGTCTTCACAGCCCGGGATATGCAGTCGGTGCTCACAGTGTGTTTCGTAGGGGAACGGATGTGTGCTTGAACCGGACAGACTTAGCTCCTCCGAGTGTGGACCATGGACAGGCAGGTGCTTCATGTTCAAAATTCTCTGCTGCAAGGGAATTCTTTTCTTTTTTTTTCTTTTTAAAGTTTATTTATTTTGAGAGAGAGAGCAAGGGAGGGGCAGAGAGAGGGAGGCCCAGGCAGGCTCAAGGCTGTCAGTGTGGGGCCTGATGCGGGGCTCAAACTCATGAACCGTGAGATCATGACCTGAACTGAAACCAAGAGTCAGATGCTCAACCGACTGAGCCCCCCAGACGCCCAAGGGAATCTTTTCCCTGGTGGCGGTCCCACGGAAGGCCCCGCTGTGGCCCGGAGAGCCTACGAGATGACGTACAGACACGTGGCCCCGAGAGCGCCTACGCTCCGGGGACTGATTGTGCTTTTGGCGTCCATTTGTTGACACTGATGAACGTGAATGTGATGGCCCTTAGCATATGGCGCATGTGACATTAAAACAGTTGTCATAACTGTGATCCATGTGCTGAAAAAGTGCCACGGAAGCAGCGAAGGTATGGAACGGACCCAAATTAACCTTCTAGAGACGGAGAGTGGGCCGCAGGGCATCAAGGGCGGCAGGCGGGATTGGCTAGAAGGCGCTTCCCCAGAATTGCTCCAGTCGGAAACTTCCAGAGCTGGGAGAGAGCTCTGGCTCGCATCGTCGCTGGGTGGTCCCCGCTGCCCACACGATGGCACTTTGCTTGTCCAGCAGGTGATGGGCATGGGCTGTCCCGAAGCCGCAGCGGCACCCTGAGGAGAAAGCTTTGGGTAGGTCTTTGCTTTCATTTTGCCTGGGTCAGTATTGAGATGCGAGATCGTTGGGATGCTGGTGAGCATATGTTTAACGAGGAGGTTGCCAGTCTCTGTAGGATGCCTGTATCTTTTCACCGTCCCGATGGTTACGGGTGAGGGGCCGGGGTCTCCCTCTGCCCCAGTCTCTGGCAGCATGTCCCTTACTGATTGTCACCATGCCCGGCCCTGGGAGGGGCTCCTGCACTCTCCAGTCATCAGTGTGCATTTTTAATGCCTAATAATGACACATGTCTTTTTATGTGCTTAAAACTATGTGCATATCTTCATGGGTGAAGTGTCTATTCAGATTTTGGCCCACTTTAAAAAACAGGTTGTTTGTCTTCTTATTTTTGAACCGTGAAGATTCTTTACAAATTCCGGATATAAGCTCTTCACCAGATATGTGATTTGCATATATTTCCCCGACTCTTTGGTTTGTCTTTTGATTTTCTTAATGGCCTCTTTCAAAGAGCACGCGTTTTTAGTTTTGATAGAACCCAATTTATCAAATTCGCTTTCAGGGCTCACCCGTTTGGTGTCATATTTAAGAAATTTTGCTTCATCAGAGATCACAAGGATTTTCTGTTTTCTTCCTGAAGTTTTAAAGTTATAATGATTGCAATCAAGTCTATGACGCATCTGGAGTTAATTTTGCATTTGGTGTGAGGTGAGGGCCTAGATTTTTTCCCTCCTTCGCCCTCCTCCTCCCTCCTCCCCCTCCCCCTCCTCTCCACTTCTTCCTTCTCCCCCTCCTCTTCTCTTCTCCTCCTCTTCTGCATATATCGATTGTTTCAGCACTATTTCTTGAAGAAAGTTTGTCTCCTCCTGATTTAAATGTCTTGGCTTCTATTTCGAGAATCAGTTGACCTTTGGATTTGTTTCTGGACTCTCAGTTCTGTTCCAGTTGTCTGTTCCAGCATGTCTACCCCTATGCAGATACTACATGCTCTTGATTCCTGTAGGTTTTGAGTCAACTCTGAACCTGGGTCGCGTACGTCCTTCAGCTCGCTTCTTTTTCAAGGTCACTGTGCTGTTCTGGAACACCTACATCTGTGTCTATGTTTGGGATCAGCACAGCACAATATGAAGACACGAGCCTGCGATTGTTTGATCTGGAATTGCACGCGGTCTGTGAGCCAGTCTGAGGGGGAGTCACCGTCTTAGCGTTCCTGAGGCCTCCGCTCCATGAACATGGGATGTCTGTTTGCTGATTCACACCCTTACTCTCTCTCAGCAGCTTTGTAGGTCTTTGGTGCACAGGTTCAGCACTTTTGGTTACATTTACTCTGAAGATTTTATTCTTTTTGATTCTTTCAGTGTGCTTGGTTTCTTAATTTTATTTTCAGCTGGGTCACTATTAAGATGGAGAAATAACATTGATTTTTATATATGGAAATGGTATCTTGGGACCTTTCTGAATTCATTTACTTGTTCTATTAGGGTTTTGACAACTCTTTAATATTCATCACATATATAATCACATCATGTATGAACTATACACGTGAAGCAGAAGTTGGCAAAACTAAAGGGAGAAATAGATCCAGATCATCTGTAGAAATTTTGTCATGCATATTTCCATATGATTGAGCAAATAGACACAAAATCATGAAGGATATGGAAGATTAAAAAAATCAATAAGCATTATTCGACATTTATAAAACACTTTATTCAATTATATAGTGACTATTTCAGGATACATATTCTTTTCTTCTGTAAAAGCTCACCACAGTAGAATGACCATATGCTACGGCATAATGTAGGTCTCCGTAAATTGTGTAGGACTGGCATAATACAGAATATGTTCTCTGGTCGTAATATAATGAAAGGGAAAGGAAAATACTTTATAAAACATTTATGATACTAACAAAACCATGGTACCAAAACCCGATTAAGACATTACAATTAAATTAGAAATTCATAACAGTAAAATACCCAAATACTTGGCAATTAAAGTACACACTTACAAATAACCCACAAGTCAAAGAACAAATCACAGTGAAAATTAGAAAATATTTTGAAATGAATGAAAATGAAAGTACCACATCACAAAATTTATGAGCCGAGGTTAAAACCATGCTTCGAAAGGAATTTGTAAATTTAAATGCATAATTAGAAGGGAAGAAAAATTTTAAAGTTAATGATCTACCTTAAAAAGCTAGAAAAACAAGAGCAAATTAATCCCAAAGAAAATGGTATAATAAAAATGAGATAAAAGAGCAGAATTAAATGAAATAGAAAACCCGCAATTAAGAAATTAACAAAGCGAAAAGAAAAAGTTCTTTGAAAAAGTTACGGAAGTTGGTAAAACCCTCCTTAGCAACAAGACAGACGGGTAATAAAGGACGCGCCCACACGCACGTGGGGGCGGGAGCGGGGAGACGACGCTGCGGATGGTTGGTGCCGAGGGAGAGCGAGGACCTCGCGCCTGGGTCCCCAGACGTTCAGGGCACGAGGAGAGAATGCCGTGGACGCGTTAGGCTGGACTTTTCACAACTTAGATACAATGGACAAATCTCTTGGAGAAGCATAACTTACTGAACTAGGAAGAAACCGAAAATCTGAATAGCCCTACGTCTTTAGTAACATTGAATTCGTACCTGGATCCTTGTTCGCAGTGAAAACGCTAGACCAGGGCAGTCGGAGTGATGACTTCCACATCAGAGGAAGAGGTATCAGCCGTCTCCCACCGGCTCAAAATAAAGAGGAGGAAAGAATAATTTTCAAGTCGTTGCCGGACACTCATGGTGCCCCGATACTAAAACCTAACAAAGATGTTACAAAAAAACAAAACTATGGACAAATATCCCTCCTCAGTATAGACACAGAAATCCTACAGACGACACTGGCTAGTAGAAGGCAGTCACACGTGAAAGCATGCTATGCCAAGACTAAATGGGATTTATCTTGAGAATGTCATGTTTGTTTAATATTCAGAAGTCAATCAGTGGAATTTACCACGTTAACAGACACAGGACATTTATGAAAGACACACAGCCAACCTCACTCAATGGTGAAACACTGGGTGCTTTTGCCCTAGCATCAGGAACGAGGCACAAGTGTCTGCTTTTATCTCTCCTATCTAACACTATTCTGGAAGTCCGAGCTAGAGTCAGGACACAAGAAAAATATAAATGGGTAAATATTTAAAAGAAAAAAGTAAAGCTATCTATGTCCACACACAGCATTACTGTCTACATGGAAAGTTCTTAAGCAATCTAAAAAACACAAAAACAAAAACTAGCAGATTATTAAGAACACTTAGCATGGTCACAGGAAACACATTGACATATGTGGGGTTTTTTTTCTATGTAATAGCAGCAATCCTTTGGGAATGATTGAAAAAACAATTTGATGTGTGAAAGCAAAGATAATACTTAAGGATAACTTTGACAAAAACATATGTCACCTTTTCATGTGAAAGATACAAACATGGCTTATAAACTTAAAGAAGAGCTATATAAATGCAGAGATATACCATGTCCATAGATTGGGGGGATCAATACCATTAATATGTCAGTTCTTTCTAAACTGATGAATAGATTAAATGCAATTACATTCAAAATCCAGTCTCTCTTTCTCTTGTAAATAGTAATAAATGACTAAAATTTATATTAGCATGCAAAGGAGCTAGAATAAAGTATTTTTTAAGAAACCAAGTTGAGAGATTAATAACTGATATCAATACTTACCGTAAATTACAAGAAATAGGACAGTGGCTGGGTGTTGTTGGAATATATTTAGGTATATTCATCAGTGGAAAATAAGAAAAAGTCCAGACAGATTCTCATGTATAAAGTCAATTGTTTTTTGACCAAGATGTCGAGGCAATTCAAGGGAAAAGAAATGTCTTTTTGAACAAGTAGTATTCTAACAACTGGATATCCATATAGGAAAAAAAAGCCTCCACTCCTATTTCACGCCCTTTCCCCAAACAGTTGAGATTATAGTCCTACATATAAAATCTATAACTATTATAAAGATTTAGGAAAAAACAAAACATCTAATTGTGATGTTAGAGGAGACAAGATGTCTTAGCCGGCACCGTAACTCACTCTCAGGAGCGAGGGGAGGGGGCACGAAGAACCTCTGAGCGGATGGAAGTGTCCTAAGTCTCCATAGCTGTGCCCCTGCCAACGTTTCTCCAGCTGTGCAGTCAAGATCTGCGCATCTCATTGCCTGCCAGTTTTACCTCCAATTTTTGAAAACATAGAATGGGAAGAGACTGACCTGACTTATAATGAGCCTGCTTTTTTCCCAATTTTTATTATTCATTTCCCTTTGAAGATATGGCCAACTGTAGACTACTGTCTTATGCCAGCCCCAGTGAAGATCCCCATAAAGATAAGGACCTGGCTCTCTTCCTTTGAGAGTCTCTTCAGTCCTCTCTGTCACAGTCCTCTGTGGCATAAGGAGGGCTGCTCTTCTGTCCCCATTCTCCAGAGGCAACCCTGAGCCACAGCGGCCCTCACTTCACCTCACCCCAAGTTCCTCCCTGCTCTTGGCACCAGTGGAAGAGTCTAGTAACAGATATCTTGTTTTTTTCCAGTGGCTGAAGAAGAATCAATAAATCCTCACTTGAAAATGATGCTAAAGTCTTGGGAGGAAAGTTTTTCTAAAACACAAATGCCATTCTTCTCTCCACGCTGAAGACGCAGGATCCCGGCTCACTGTCCCAAGTCCACCTGAGCTGTTTGATTGCTCCCTTGGCCGCTCCTACCCTTACGGGGACCAGCTCCCTGCGAAACCTACGTGTGTCACCTGAGTTCTCTGAGGTTAGTGCTGCAAAACACGGATGGGCCAGTGAGGGGCCAACATGCTTCTTCCGTGAGGAGGCAAACTTTTATATAAAGGTACAAGGATTGCATTTTTAAATAAGGTAAATTGAATGAAAAGAAGACACATATTTATGATTCCTTCTTCTATAAATTCTTTCCACTTTTTGCCAAAGTTTTGTTTTTCTTCCTCTTCCTCTTTTTCTGCATCTGCATCTTGGCAGTCATGCAAATGAGCCCCTCAGACCTCCTGCGGGGGCGTCATAGTTGACTCACGGGCCCAGATGGTGCCTCTCTGGATGCACCACCATCTGTGACTCGATGTTTCCTCTCAGGCTGCTCCCGGTCAGTGGCTGCGACCAGAGAGGTGCTAATTCAGGGCCATGCGTGTGAGGCAGGGACTCGTTCGATGGACGACTTTGGCCGGGGGACTCACCGTCAGACTGGCCAGAGCTGTCTTAGAAGCATGCTGCAGCCAGAGACTCTTTCTGTCCAGCCTTCCCTCCCTTTCTCCTGCACGCGGGTTTGAACTCCATCATGTTGCCCTCCGCTGCCCTCTCCCCCTTGCCCTGCCCAGGGCAGAGAGGTGCTAATTCAGGGCCATGCGTGTGAGGCAGGGACTCGTTCGATGGACGACTTTGGCCGGGGGACTCACCGTCAGACTGGCCAGAACTGTCTTAGAAGCATGCTGCAGCCAGAGACTCTTTCTGTCCAGCCTTTCTTCCTTTTCTCCTGCACGCGTGTTTGAACTCCATCATGTTGCCCTCCGCTGCCCTCTCCCCCTTGCCCTGCCCAGGGGTCTGGGCCATAAACCCTTTGTACGTCAAATCCGGTCTCCGGCTCTAGGTCTCAGCGGATCCAACCTCACACCTTCCTCCTCACCCCCATCCTTGCTTTCTCTCCTCTCCATCTTCTTCACGTTCCTCCAACTCCGTCTTCTCTTCCTTTAGTTCTTCTGTTGTCTTCCTCTGGCTTCTGCTGAGCTTACCCCTACTTGGATATCTGTGGAATTTGCTTTCCAGAGATATTGGAAATCAAACTGTCTGTGGGATGGAACATGGCCTGATTGCAGAGGAGAGTTGTCAATTTTACCTCTTCTACCAGCATCGATAAACACGTGTTTAATTAGGAGCCTAGTAACCATGAAGATGTGAAAACCTGGGGGAGGTTAACCACGAGGTACAAAAAAACCCTCACCAAATAACCAAGAGGTACACAAAGAGCAGGGATTTGTTAGAGTGCACAAAACTTCGGTGGAATGGAAGTCCTATGGAAGAGAATTTTGACTTAGATGAGAAAAAATATAACAAGAGTTCTACGTCAACAGGAGAGCTGCCGTAGAAAGCTGTCAGTTCCCCATCAGCAAGAGTTTTCACATTTAGGATTGATTAGAGTTTTTAAAATAGAAAACTTTTTTAATCGCAAATGAGTTCCTGGAGGAACATGTGAGCTCCACAACTTCCAAGCAGGAATGTCCCTTCCCGGTCGGAGATGTAAGTGCACAGTCGCCGAGGGAACCTAGGCACTTTGCAGACTAGCTGTATGTTTCAGCAAGCGGCCATGTCAAAATATTCCTTGGCCAGGTTGCCTTGAGTTCGGAAGTGGCAAAAATGGTTATAATAACCACAACAGACTCTCTAACTTATGTCACCATCTGATATGAGAAATGCAATGGCTCAACTTGGTATTCTATAAGAAATTCTATAAGAAACTGTGGTATGCAACCCACCGAATAATGGAAATTTAGACTCTTTAATGAGAAGTGACATATATGAAGATATGCTGTTATTCAACATTTTTTCTGAATATCTTCTCCAATGCAATACGACAAGAAAAGAACTTATACATAATAAGGGAGAAGTAAACCATGATTTTTTTTTCAGATAGGATTTTTATCTGGTTAAAAGCACCAGATAAAAGAAAACGGCAGAACACCTGAAATACATTTTCACAATAAAAGAGCTCAGTGAGGGGGCTTGATAAAAAATGAGCATTGAAAAAATATTTCCTCATACACAAATCCCCAGATTCTTCCTTGAAATCTAGACACATGTGTATACAATGGCTGCTCAGCAGTGCTATGGAAACTACTTCCTTCCCTCCTTCTTCCTTATTTCATCCCACAGACATCCCTCCAGCCCCTGCTGTGTGCAGGCCCCCCGGTGAGTCCCTGGACCAAGAGTGTGACAGTGTGACAGGAGAGAGACCCCGCCTGCTTGGACCTCCCACGACTGAAGGCTTGGAGTGAGAGCTGCTAATGAAGACACAGAGCAAGAGGACAGAGGGGAGTGCTGATGGGGAGGGGCTGGATTCCCAGACGGGGTCCCGGGGAGGCCTCTCGGAGAGGGAGCTGGAACCCCAGGTGTCCGCCAGGTAGCATGGCGGACAGAAGGCACCGGGCTCTCCAAGGGCTTCCTGTCGAAGTCTTCATTACAGACTTAAAGAAATACAAGTTATTACCTCCGTTTCTCTCCTTCTTCCCTCCCGTCTCTTCCCATTCATGCCCCCGCTCGCTCCACTTTGAATCACTGGCTGCCTTCCTGTCTCTTTAAATTTTTATTTATTTATTTATTTAGAGAGAGAGAGCATGCATGCTTGAGCAGGGGAGAGGCAAAGAGAGAGAGGGAGAGAACATTCTTCTCTTTATTTATTTAAAAAAATTTTAACGTTTTTATTTATTATTAAGAGGCAGACAGAGACAGAGCATGGACATGGGAGGGGCAGAGAGAGAGGGAGACACAGAATCTGAAGCAGCTCCAGGCTCCGAGCTGTCAGCCCAGAGCCCGATGTGGGGCTCAAACCCATGAACTGTGAGATCATGGCCTGAGCTGAAGTCGGACACTTAACCGACTGAGCCGCCCAGGTGCCCCTCTCTAAAACCATTACACTTTCTGTTTTCTCTGCATGGAATGTTCTTTCCCAGGATTCAGGAGCTCACTCAGTTCCAGGCTCGCCCCCGACTGACACCCGCAGAGGACGCCCTCTCCGCCGTCTGAGTGTCAGGAGCCTGCTCTGCGGCGGCATCTCCCGACGGCACTCACATGAGCCGCAAACATCTTCACCGTCTGTTTCCTCCTGACGCTGACATGCTGACGTCCGCGCCCCCCTCCGCTGCTGGAGCCTCGTTGTTGCCCAGAGTCAGCACCTGCTCGAGAATTCACGTAGGTCTGTGCTTCTGGTACCTCTGACCCCAGATTCTGTGGAGGCCAAATGCGCTGCTTGGAGTCCGCCCCCTGCTGGGAGCCCCCCCTCCTCTGTCCTTCAGGGCCACCCCTGAGCGGCTGTGGCGTCAGGATCTCGCGAGGACCCATTTGTAAATCGGGCTCAAGTTTATTCCTTTGTGGGCAGGCTGGTGGTCAGCGAAACGCCGGGAGCCCACAGGCGTGGCCTCAGTGCAAGGAGGCACCACGCTGGGCGTTGGTGCGGGTGGGGGTGGGCACCTGGGGGGGGGTGGGCACGCTCCTGCTGCCTGAACCGAAGGCACCTGCCCAACCCCAGTCCTTACGTCCATCCCCACCTGACCGTCCGCTGCTGGTGCACAGCCAGCCGTGCGGGGTCAGCGGGGAGCACCAGGCTGAGCCGGGAGCGTCTGAGGCGGGCGGCGGGCGGCGGCGCCTGCGCGATCCTTCAGTGTGGAGTAGCCTCGGGTACTCAGGAAGTCAGGGGCGCCTGGAGGCTCAGTTGGTCGAGCGTCTGACTTCGGCTCAGGTCATGATGTAACGGTTGGTGGGTTTGGGCCCTGCGTCGGGCTCTGTGCTGACAGCTCAGAGCTGGGGTCTGTCTTTGGATTCTGTCTGTCTGTCTCTCTCTCTGTCCCTCCCCTGTTCGTTCACTCTCTGTCTCTCAAAAATAAATAAATGTAAAAAATTTTGAAAAAAAAAAGGAAGTCCGTCCGCTGCTGGCAAACCCAGCGGGACCTCGGCTCCCGAAAAGGACCAACAGGAAGTCTCCCCAGAGCCTCGCAAGCAGGTGTCAGAGCTGGTCCCTGGGGAAAACGGCGTCACAAAGAGTCAGTCTCCTTGCTGTTGAAGTACAACCTGATTCACGGCAGACCTGCCTTTAGATGCTGCCGCCACTTCCAATTCCAGGCCAGGGTGTGCGAGCTTCCCGGCACAGCCTCCACACCCCCAGTCTGCACCCCCACTGGCACCCCTTCCCCCTGCCCCTCACCATCCTGGAGGGGACGGGGAAACGCGAGGAATCCGAGCTCCAGGAAGCCAGTGCGTTGTCTCTGAGAGGCTCAGGGTGGGGACCCGGGAAGGCAGGGTCCGCTCCTGGCCGGGGACCCAGGGGGAGGCCCTGGGAAGGGGTGGCCTGGAGGAGAGGGGTGGGGGGGACAAGGCTGGGGATCACAGAGCGGGGCGCAGGGAACTGGAGATTGTGGGGGCCGCCGGTGGGATGCCCGGGAGACCCCCGTCTGTGTGACCCCGGCGCTGGGCAGTCCCCAGAAGATGGGAATAAGAATGACGTGACCCTGTCCAGCAGGCAAGAGGGACCCACCTTGTGAAAATCACCGAGCGCCCGGGGGGAGCTGCCTGGGGCGTTTGGACGTGGAGAAGGGCCTGATCTGGAAGCCGCAGGTTTGGGTTTGAAATCCGCTCGTCCACCCACCAGCTCTGCCTCCCGGCAGGGGCTTGTGGGCTCCTCTCCCGGAGGCCTGGGACGGAGGGGGTGGGTACCACCTCCTGGCAGCGCGGGGGAGGGCTCGGGGGCACTGGGGGTCCTGTGTCTGCCTCGGGCGCCATGCGGACAAGAACCCTCCACCCCGCGCCCGTGTCAGAGCCGCTCCCATGGTTTGTGACAGGGGCTGGCAGCCTGCCGTCTTCACAGCGACTCAGATCTTCACCCCGGGTCAGGGGGGGGATGGGGATTAAAAGTAGAGAGAAAACAATAACCTACCTCTGCTGTGAACTGATGAACCTTCTTTGGAATCAGCCGTGCTTGCGTCGGAGGGCCCAGTAGGTGCCCAGGTGGACTCGGGGTGTGCCAGGTCCCGTGGGGGCTCAGCACCCCGTGGGGTGGGCAGAGGAGGCAGGTGGAGCTCAGCCCGCCCCTCAGAAGATGGGCTGAGGCTCGGACTCCAGGATGAAAGTTCTCTTCCAGGCAGAGGTGGGACACCAAGCTGGAAGCGGGTGCGTCCAAAGGACAGGAGGAAGTCTGTCTCCAGGTCAGTCTTTCCTGAGTCCGAAGATCTGGCCACAGAGTGTGGACCCTGAGGGCGGGGTGGCAGACAGGCCTATTAAACCGTCCTGATTTGCACCCTTAGATAGGAGTGTGATTTACGGGGACGTGCGGCTGGAGAATCAGTCCGGATACTTGGGCCACCGAGTTGTCCGCAGTGGGGCCTTCGTAATCGTTACACTGGAGTTCGGCGGAAATCTTCCAGGAGCAGATCCGGGAGAGCCCAGGCGGAGAAGGGCGGGGGGGCCTCAGCCGCCGGGACCCTCCCTCAGGCCTCTGGTTCTCAGCGGCTCCATCTGGGAGGGACCTTCCCGCCATATGACTCGAAGCCGCCGCCTCCGCGGGCAGGCACAGGTGTGTTTGTGCGGCGTGGACGGGAGGACTCCCGCTCCAGCCTCTCGGAAAACAGAATCTTCCGTTGGGGCTCAGAGACTCCCGGATGTGTGCCTTCTCGTCCTCAGCGCTCTGAGCGACGCCCTCCCGCGAGGAGTGAAGGACTTTGCTTTCTCCTGCGCAGGGACAGAGCAGCACAGGGACAGGGCAGTGCAGGGACAGGGCAGTGCAGGGACAGGGCAGCGCAGGGACAGGGCAGCGCCGGGACAGGGCAGCGCAGGGACAGGGCAGCGCCGTGGCGGGCGGCACAGGGACAGAGCAGCACAGGGACAGGGCAGCGCAGGGACAGAGCAGCACAGGGACAGGGCAGCGCAGGGACAGGGCAGCGCCGGGACAGGGCAGCGCCGGGACAGGGCAGCGCAGGGATAGAGCAGCACAGGGACAGGGCAGCACCGTGGCGGGCGGCACAGGACTGAGGGGCGCTGCCCGGCGGCTCCAGTCACTGAGCCACGGCTGGAAACCTGTTCTCAGTCTCACCTCCGAATAAGTGCGATTTTGCCGGGTTCGTCTAGGCCGTGGCTCCGGCAGGGGGGCGCTGGGCTGTGCCCTCCTTCTCGGGCCCCCATCCCGGCACCAGGACTCGAGGGGAGGACAGGGTCATTGTCCCTGCCAGGTCAGGATGGGTCCCGGGCACCGCTTGTTAGTTCTGGGTGAGTCTGGACTTGGGGGCAAATCCCTGTAACTACTTCGGGGAAAACTGGGGGAGGAAAATGGAATTACGAGCTGGACTCCTTGGTGAAGGCAGAGCGAGGCTCCCCGGGAGGTGGGCCGGGTGGGGGCGGGGCCTGCAGGTTCCAGGCCAGGGTGAGGGGCCCCCAGTGAGGGCGCCTGGGCCCCGGCCAGGCGATGCGTGCACAGCGGGCCCAACGGGTTTGGGGCAGAGCTTCAGGTCCCCGTGGCCCAGCACTGAGCCTCCCTGGATGCAGGAGGTGGGGGCATGTTTCCAGATGGTTCTGGGCCCGTTGCCACGTGTTTCTATGTTTGGTGGCTCGTCTTTGTCACGGTGTTCAGGGTGGACATTATTAATCTCTCTGGAGGCGAGGTGACCGAGGGAGATAGGAGGTAACAACAGAGACGCCTCTGCGCACGCCCGCAGCCGGAATGTTCTCTCTGTGCCTGTGTGTGTCTCTCTCTGCACTGCCCAGGCATTTGTGCAGACATCGGGTTGGAGTCTTTTTCCACTCGGGGGCACCTGGGGGCTCAGCCAGTTAAGTGTCCCACTCTTGGTTTCAGCTTAGGTCACGATCTCATGGTTCGTGAGTTCAAGCCCCGCATTGGGCTCTGAGCTCACAGCGTGGAGCCTGCTTGGGATTCTCTGTATCTCTCTGCCCCTCCCCAACTTGCACTATCTCTGTCTCTCAAGATAAATAAACAGACTTTAAAAAAAAAGTCTTTTCCACGTGGCCTTGAGACAGACCTCGGCTCAGTGGTTCTGGATCTGACCGTGACCCCGGCCTGTTCTCTGTAGAGGGTCACTGGGCTCAGGCTGGCAGGGTGGGTGCTCCCTCCCCTCTCCTAGCGCCCAGCGAGGCAGAGACACACCGCCAACCTTTCTTCCGAAGGAAAGTCTACTGTTGAGCTTGAACAGGCCGCTGTCATTGGCTATGGCAGGACCATAGTGCTGGGGAAGTGTTTTGGGTCTCCTCCCCACACCTCTGGACGAGGCGGAAGGCACACGACCTTGGACCTCAGCTGGGATTCTGGGAGAGACAGGGTTCCACAGGAGCCCAGCTCGCATGCAAATGTGCGCCTTGCACAAACTCCCAGGGGCCGGAAGGTGGCATTAACTCACGTCCGTCTTTATCCCACGTCCCTGCAGGTGCACACAAAGCAGGCTTTCAGGAAAGGACACACACACCTCCGTGGTGCAGGTGCTGGGTCCGCAGAGCAGGTGATGGGCCCAGAGGCGCCCATCGCCCTGTCCTCTGGGCCCACGTTTACCGACAGCACGGGTAGGATTGTTCCACATCAGAGTGTGAAAGTATTTTTAAACGTACTGGGTGAGGAATACAATTGTCATTCAGAAATAGTCTATTTTTCCCCTTGAAAGACTGCCTTGAACACGGTGAGTTATTTTCCTGATCTTTTCCAGTAAATCAAAGGTCTCGCCGTCTTGTAAACCCCTGGGCTGCAGAGTCTCGCCCGCGCTCCTGATATTGTTCTGTGTGATTTCCGATGCTGTCTCGTTACCGGCAGGCCTGGCGGAGATGCATTGCGGACGCTTAGCCTCCCAGGTGAGATCAGATTGAACCCTCCTTATCGCTTCATTGTCTGCCCCTCACTTCCCGGAGACGCGCCGGCGGGAGGCGCTCGGGCTGCCGTTCTCCGTAAAGACAATGCTGTCTCCGCTCTGGAAATCTGACAGCTGGGGGCAGCCCCCGGGGTCCCCCGCCCCTTGACCCATCACTCATGGGGGTGCCTGTGCTTCGTTGGTGGCCTGTTTGTCTCTTGCCCTCAGCTTCCTAGGCAGGGACAGGACGTCTGTGGTGCCCGGGTAGGCGACAGCCAGGTTATGTTACTGGCTGGACTCAGGGGGGAATAAATGGGTCCCCAGGGGTGTGCATCGGATCCTTTTATTTCCTGACGCTGTTGCCTTCCTTCCGGGCGAGAGCCCCCCAGGCTTTGGCGCTGGTCCAAGATGGACATAGACCCTAGACCAAGGCCGTGAGCGTTTTCTCCCCTTCCGTCTTCCACGCCCTGAGCGCCAACCTGCCCCTGTTGGGAAAGGGAAACGGGAAGAAGATGGGGGCGGCTCTGAGATGCCTCACGGCTGCCTCGTGCTCTGGACCCTCACTGTGGGGAACGGCAGAGTCCAGCAGAAACTACTGACAAGTTGGGGTGGGGCTGGACTTGAGTTCAAGTCCCGGCTCCACCACTACGGGGTCATGGCGTTCGAGAAGTGTACCCTCGCCGAGTCCCAGCTGCCTCATCTAGGAAAGAGCGATGGTCGTAAAGTAAGACTTCATGACATTCAGACTCAGGAAGCACCTCTGTGTGCCCGCCGGAGCACCGCCTCACAGTGGTCCTGGCTGGTGATGAGCCCTGCCCCACTCAACAGCCAGGGGGTGACGTAGCTCCGCCCACTTGACAGTCAGGGGGTGACGTAGATCCGCCCCCTTGACAGCTTTGGGGCGACGTAGCTCCACCTCACTTGACAGCGGAAGCTCGGGTCTGTGTGCGCAGGGCTGGCAGGGGGCCGAGTGGGGGGCATCCAGGGTGCCATCTGTCCTGGGGCCCGCGGCACCGCCTCCCAGGGACCGGGCAGAGGGCAGCAGGTGTCCCAAGTGTGTGTGAGCTCCCCGCGTGCCAGGAGGAGCAGCAAGGGCGGCTTCTCAAACCCCAGGGCGTTCGGTTCACAACCGCCTCCCCCCCCCCCCCCCCCCCCCCCCCCCCCCGGCGGAATCAAGTTCGAGCCAGAATGTGGGCTCCGGGGGGTCGGAGGCTCAGCATATCCATCCCACGTGCAGCGGAAGACGCTGGGAGGGCCGCGCGGTGCGGCGCAGGTCAAGAGGCTCTCTGTGAGCGGGCGTCGTCCAGAACAGGATCCTCCTGGTGTAAATGTCCTCCACACTCGCAGAAATCCCCAGGGGCGGGGCCACAGGCTTGTTCCTCTGTCCCGGGTGCTGAATCCCCATGCGGGGCTGAGTCCATCACTCCTGGGGTGATTGTCATCTTTCAGGAGGGTCCCGGCAGGGCACCGGGGTGGGTGGGTGAGGCAGGAAACGGGCAGGCTGGACGCCCCAGCTCCCTCCCACCTGGCTGTCATCAGAGTCCCAGAGTTGGGGCTCCCGCTCGTCATGCTCAGGATGCAGTGAGGACCCGCAGAGGCTGGAGTGATTTTTGGAACTGCAGAGCCCTGGTCGGATGCCTGAGATTCTGCCCAGCCGACCTGCTGCCAGGGAGGCTTTCTATGTGCCAGGCAGGGGCCCTGTCCCCACTTCTGGAAGCTCCTTCTCTCCTGCCCCCACCACTCCCTGCTGGATCCCTGCTCTCAGCTTCCTGGCTCCTCCTGAATAGTCAGTCTGGGCATGCAAGTCCAGTGCAATCTCCTCCGGCAGCTTTTCAGGAACGTGAAAAGGTCCAGCCACTTCCCAGGGCTGACGCAACCCCCTCCCCAGCACCGTGGCCGGCTCAGCCTCACGCGGCACCCACCTCCTGCTCCCCCCACCCTTCAGCCTGGTCTCTTCCAGAACCGTCTGCTGGTGGTTCCCTGTGCATGCCGCCTCTGCGGCTTGCTGCCATCACTCCCGTCCTTGCCGCCCTCACCATTCATCTCTGGGCCGGCTTCCGCCCTGCCAGCTGCTCGGGAGCAGGTCTGTCCTGAGCAGCTCCCATGGGCCAGGCCCTGAGCTGACACTTGGGGTGCAGTGGGGTCAGTGCCCATCAGACTGAGGGCTCCGGATCTCCCAGCCCGCAGCCCCTGCACCAGGCCAGCCGCACCTCCACCCCCCACGTCGAGGCCTAGCCTGTGGCTCAGGGGGGCCCTGCATTCTGCGTGGGGCCAAGCTATGTGTGTGGCAGCCCTGTGAAGGGCAGCCTGGGGGAATGGCCAGGACCTGTCCCTGGGGAAAGGGGATGCTTTGCATGGGGAGCCGTGTGTGTGAGTGTGAACGTGCCTGTGTGCGGGCACATGTGTGCATGTGAGTCCTGTCCCCCCAGCACCTCTGGTGGAGAAGTGGGAAAATCTCCCAGGAACTTACAGGTGTCTTTCCTCATTTCCTGCTCTGCTGACTAAGGTTCAGTCAATCCACGCCCAAGAAGAGAGCCGCGTTTCCCTTCTCCCCGGCACCTGCCCTCCTCCTGTTGTGCCGAGATCGTGATCCCCCACAGACCACCAGGATCCGAGTCACATGTGCAGAAGCAAAGGGCATTTATTCGGGCTTAAGCTCCGTCTCTCAGACCTCACCAGCGCCGTGGATCCCTGCTGAGAGCCCCGGCCATCAGTCAAGCAGGGTTTTTATTACTGTCGGAGCGAGGGGTGGGGTAAAGGGCAGGGATTGCAAGATGATTGGTCGGCACATGGGCAGGGGTTGGCTCGGCGCAGGGTGATTGGCTAATTTAAAACTAAGCAAACTCCAGGAATATTGGCTCCGGCCGGTGGTGGGATCTGCTCGGGCGGCAGGTGGGTTGTTTTCTCTCTGTCGCTGCTGAGTCACACGTGGGGAAACAGAAAGGTAGGCCTTCTGGTTTCTGGGGCTTATTTGAAGCCTGTCATGGCGTCAGTTTGGTCCTTCACTCCTTCTGTCTTCCCTCCTCCCTCCTGCCTGCCCTCCTCCCTCCCACCTGCCCTCCTCCCTCCTGCGTTCTGTGTTTCCTCATCTGGCGGTTTACGTACCGCCATTGCTTGTTTATCCACCCAGATGTGCCTCCTGTGCTTTTCCGCGTTCCCATTACCTGTGACTTATGGGAGCTTGGGAGGCCCCCACCGCCGCGTCTCCGCGGGAAGCTTACCTCTCAGATGGCAGCTTTCCCTCAGGACACACACATGCATACACCACAGGCACACACCTACGCACATGCACACACCCACACAGAAACACATGCACACATGTATGTATACACACAAACCTACACACGTGTGCACATGCACACACAAGCATACACACACAGAGAAACATACAAACTGCACACACTTGTGCATGCACACACACACACTTGTGCAAACATGTACATAACCATATACACACAAGTGCACATGCACACATGCAAACATGCATTCACATAAACATATACACATACACACATGCAACACGTGTATACACACGCACACCACACACATATGCACACGCATGTGATTGCACACACACAAGCACATACACCGCACCCCAGAGGCCCCGTTGGATCCCAGAACCGTTTCAGAGCTGCAGCCTTGCTCCCCAGCCCCAGGCAGAGGCAGGGGGCGTCGGCCCGCGTCCCAGACGGAGGGTGTCTCCGAGCTGCACCCTGCACCAGCACCGCGGGGGGGGGAGGGGGGCCTCTCCCTGCCAGCCGTGCTGCGATCTCCGCCCAGAAACCCGGCCCAGAGCGGAAGGCGGGATTGACGGCTTCCGTCTGACAAAGGAGTCCAGCCTTTCCCTTTCCATTCCTTGAGCACCGTTAGTGTACCTGAGGGGGAAATAACACACTTTTGTCCACACAGGGGATTAGAGGGGACGTTGGCGGAGGAACCGGGAGGGGCAGCAGGCTGGCCTCATCACCCGCCCGGAGCACGGACCGCCTCTCTGCAGGGGTGGGAGCAGGCCCACAAGACGGCGTGTTTTCTTCCTCCTGCACTGCTGACTGCTCAGGGCAGCTCAGAGCAGGACCGAGGTCCGGGCCGCTCTGGAGTCCTTGCCCTTTGAATCTGTGTCTTCCCAGCCTGTCGTGCCGGGCCTGGCACCAGCCTTCCCTCCCGCCTCCCGGCTGGACGGTGCTCCCCTGCTCCAGAGAGAGCCTGGCTGCGGCTGCGGCTGCGGCTCGTGTCCTGTCTCCTGAGTCTGAGCTGGTCTCCTTGCTTTCAAAGACACTCCTAGCCTTCAGCTGATTAGACGAAGCCCACCCACAGTATGGAAGGTCGTTGATTTCACCGAAAGTCTCCTGATTGTGGATGAAAGTTGCAACTGAAAAATACCTCTCCAGCCTCCACCAGCTGAGTGCTCCGTGCCTACTGAACTGTTTAAGGGACTCAGTAGACCTTAGAAGGACTCCAGGAATTCGGTCATTGACACAGAGAACCGGATACAAACTGTTGTGTAGTATTTCAGGGCATCAGAGTACTTCCAAGCAGTAGGATTTTATCTGGAGTAAGAATTCACTAAGGTCCCTCCTGCTTCTAATTCTTATGATGTTATTTTATTAGGCTTTTTAGGCTAAAATGGCTTTTTTAAAATAGGAAAAGTAAAGCCTAGAAACTGACTAGATTATGAGCACGCTTGAGAATTTCTAGCTGGAGTCGCCACACACGCGTGCGCTTGGACTTCTAAGCGCCGGGTCACCCGACGGGAGGTGCGTTCTCACCACCAGCTGCCCGGAGAAATCCTCTTTCTCTGTAATGCAATTCTTCACGGACTTTGTGCTTCCGTGAAGATAAACTAATTACCAGGGAAATGTGTGGGGAGTTTCAGGATTTTCTCTTTTCCATTTCCAGGCTCTCAAAAGTGTTGAGAAAAAAATCACCCCTATTGATACATTTCATATATATGTTGTTCTCTCTTATTTGCTCAGAGAAAACACTTTTTCTTTGCTAAACCAAGTATCGCACGGGTGACTTTGCACGCCTGACGTCTCCGGAAGAAGCGGGAGGCTGACGTAGCCCAGGGCCGAGGCTTTCCACAGGCGCGGTGGGCGGCGCCTGGACGTCCGTGTGGGCAGAAGACGTTTCTCACCGGCCCGATGGGCCTTCAGGAAATGCGACGCCGTTTTGGAATCACTCATCCTTGTTGTGGGAATTGCACGACTTTGAATAAACCGATGCTTGCTAACTTGAACAAAACGTGATCGAATGTTTTTTACGAGTCCTTTGTGCAAATTCCGCAAACATACCTCACGCATTTGACTAACTTCAAACAACGTGCCTTCCTTCACGGAGAAGCGGGATTCCGGCATCTTCAGGATGGGAAAACCCCTTGTGGC
The DNA here is from genome assembly GCA_004023785.1 of Mungos mungo. Taxonomy (NCBI): domain Eukaryota; kingdom Metazoa; phylum Chordata; class Mammalia; order Carnivora; family Herpestidae; genus Mungos; species Mungos mungo. The sequence continues at coordinate 92,422 of PISW01005342.1, forward strand.
AAGCCAGTCGGGAATCCTCTGTTCTGGAAGGCTTCTGTTCGCTGGGCCTGGTGCAGAAGCCAGCAGGCCCCCGCTTCCTTCCGGAACACGGGTCAGAGAGTGGGTAAAACAGGGAGGAATGTTCCCAGGAAGCCTTGGACCTGGAGAGATTCGAAATCCCTAAAAGCTACATATTTGTGTTAGGAAATAGTGGAATTTACGCTGTGCACGTTGTGCAATTTACAGATTATTACGTTATGACCGCAAAGGATGTGTGGGATGGGTCTGCTCTCCCGAAGCGGGCTGTGGCTTTCTTGCGTTAGCGCTACCGTTCACGAGCGCACACCCGTGAGAAGCCTCCCGTCATTGTTTGAAAGGGTTGACGCTGCTTAAAAGCAACGTGTGGAAGTACTGCCTCCCTGCCATCTATCTATCTGCACTTGTATTTCCATAGAAATTCTTTTTTTAAAAATGTTTTTAATTGATTTTTGAGAGAGAGAGACCATGAGCAGGGGGGAGACGGGGCGGGGGAGGTAGGGGGCAGAGGATGTGAAGCAGGCTCTGCACTGTCAGCGTCAGACCCCCCTGTGGGGCTCGAACTCATGAACCATGAAGTCATGACGTGAGCTGAGGTCGGATGTTCAACTGACTGAGCCACCCAGGTGCCCCGTCCGTAGAAATTCTTAAGACGGATGCCAGGAGAAACACTCCGGCAGGGGAGGTGAGGGACTCGCTCCCTTGGGTCCCTGGAGGGACAGGACAGGGTGGGGTGGCCCCTGGAGAGGACGGGACGGGATGGCAGTCCCTGGAGAGACAGGACGGGGTGGCGGCCAGGACTAAACACTGCCGTTTGGGCTCTGCCTCATCACCTTTATCTTGGCTTGTCTCTGGGATCGAACCTACCTCTCCGGTGATCGGGGAGAAGGCAAAGCTGTGTCTGCAGTGGGGTCGCCACATGGGGGCTGGAGAGCGGCTCCCTCTCGCTCGCCGTGGGTGCCGTGCGCAGGAGGAAGGCGCCCGGACGGCGGAGCTGGCACGGGTCCCTGGCACACGTCCATCAGGCGCTGGGTGGGGAGGTGACACTGTAACTCGGTCCTGGCAGAGTGGCCAAGGACGGGAGAGGCCCGAGTGCACAAGAAAGGTTCCTGTGTGGGCAGGTGGGCAGGGGCTGTGGGACCAGGCAAGCGGCATGAGTCCATTTCTCGTCACTCCCCGAGGCCCACACGGTGCTCTAGGGCGCGCTAGGGCGAAAGCCGGACATCGGAGGGACAGGATGGAGGCGACACAGCCTTGCCGTTTGGGGTTTTGCCTCCTGAGGGAGGGGATGAGGTGATTGCGGACTCATAGGTTAACGTGCTCGTAAGCACACGGGGTTGGGGGGGGCGGCACGAGACCCCGGAGAGCGTCCTGACTGCCCAGGGCTTCGGGCTGGACGGAGGGCTGCGTGGTGAGGGCGCAGGGGTGATGGCTGGCGAGGCGGGGCTGTGGTAACAGGCACATGAAGAGATGTTGAGCACAGCTCACAAGAGAAACGCAAGCCGCCCCCATTGGAGACCCCAGGTCGCTGGTGGGCCGGGGCCAGGGCACCTTCTCTCTGGGCCACCGGGGCCTGCACTCCCTCGGCCACCTGGGGTGATGCCCTCCCCAGCGTGTGGGCTCCGCGCGCGCCACGGAGGAGCCGGGACGGGCTGGGGGCTGTTTCCCAGGCAGGCCGGGCAAGTGTCGTGATTAGCCCCTTTGATCAGCGGTGGCCGCCGGGCCCCACGTGCACACACAGGGGTGTGGACGCGTCCCCCTGCCCGTCGAGCCCCTGGCAAGCAGACAGCACTCTCTTCAGAAAATAAGGAGGGCACGGCGCGCACACACAGCGAGTGTGGCTGACTCCGAGCCCGAATGAGCCGGTGGACAGGTGAGCCGCTGTGGGGCATGGCCTCCGTGCCGCCGTGGGGGGGACCCCGGAGGCACGGGGGTGGGGTGTGCGGGTGCACAGGGGGCACTGACACCCACCACGGTTGTTCCCGCTGGGGAGGCAGGCTGGTTCACGTGGACCTGGGCGGGGCCGGAGGGGTGAGGTTAGGAGGTCTCCTAAGGGAACAGCGGTCAGGGCTTGGGGCGTCCACGAGGCGGCGAAGACCAGTGGGTGACCGGGAAATATTCCCGACTCCAGAGGCAGGTTGGAAGCTGGGATCTGCAGGGAAGGAGCAGCTGAAACAAGGAGTGCAAGTCTGAGACCCCCAAGAAGTCACACAAAATAACTAGAAGGAAGATATTGGGGGGCTGGAGAGGAGCGACAGCCCTGGACCAAGGCCAGAGAAGGTGCTGGATTCCCCAGGCCTCCGGCGGGCGCGGCCACCTCCTGAGCGCTTTCCCAGAAGCTCCGTCTTCGCCGTGACTCAGGCTGTGTCCCACGGAGTCCCGCGTGGCCGCGGCGGCCCGGAGCCCCCCGGGGGCCCCAGGTGTCAGCAGCCGCCGGCCAGGGAGCCCCACTGGGCCATCTCCCAAGATGTCAGTCTGTCAAAAACGTGTCTCAGGAACCTCCTTTCAACCTGTGCTTCCCGAGAGAAGACGCCCAGCCACCGGCCGCTTATGCAACCAGCCTGAGCGTGCCTTCCACAGCCGACGTCCCGCGAGCCCCAGACTCGGTCACCAGCCCCGCCTGGCTTGCTTCTTCACGCTTGCTGAGTCCTCTTTCTCTCTTTACCCTCCCCCCGCTGCCCCCCCACAACTGCCTTGGTCTCCGCTCCCAGGGCTCCTCCCCTGGGCTCCTGATCACGTGGACTCCCACCCACCGGGGCTGTTCACTGCCTCAGCTCCCGTCTCCTCCAGTGTACTTGCTACACAGTGGCCGGAATGACCTCTAAAGAAATCCAGTGGAACAACTCTGACCACGCGACGATCCCCTCAGGGCCTCCCGTTGCTTCTCCGTTAAATTTCAAATCCGTAATCTGGCCCCAACTGAACGCTCCTCCACTTTGTTCTGGGTTTTCCTCCAGACTGACCTTCCCTTTCTCTGACCGAGTGGCTCCTCCCCCCCCACCCCCACCCCTGCGCATGCCAGCCACCTGCTTGTAAAGGACCCTGCCACCCTTCACCCCTGTAACAGGACTCAGTTGCAATGTCCCCTCCTGAAAGCCATCTCTGGCCTCAGGTCAAGACGGAGCCTCTGACACGGCCCTTTCTGTCATCTTGAAAGCTGTGGGGTCAGTTTTGGTGGAAGCCTTCTCTCTGTAGGGATGGTCAACTCCGCAGGGGCAGGGACCTTCTATACCTCCTGTTCTCTTTAGCTTTAGCGTTTAAGACCACAACTATATGTGAGAGTGTTTAGTGTGTTCTGTTTGTCTCGTATTTGAGGACTTAAAACAGGACCATATGTGACTCGCCCGTGTGGGACCTCCCGGAGCGCCCAAGGCCATGTTTCAAAACCCAAATCTCTTCAGTGTGTTGTGAGGCGTCATCCTTGGGGCTGTCTGATGACCCAGGAGAGGCAGCAGAGCCATGGTAACAATGAGGACGCGGAGTCACATTGCCTCAGGCCAGGTCCTCGCTCTGCTCATTACTAGCTGTGTGGCTTTAAGGATGCTTCTTAACTTCTCTGTGCCTCGTTTTCTTTACCTGTGAAATGGGGGTAACTGCAGGATCTACACCGAGGTTGCTGTGAGGAGGGCGTTAGCTAATTGGGGAAAAATATTGAGATGTAAACTTGACATTGATAATTGGTTAATACATGTTAGTTTTATTACTGTTGTAGTAATTATCATGACTGGTATTATTATAATCCCTACCAAACTTACAAATAACTGTGTAAATCAGAACGCCAATGTCTTAAATCACAATGAGAGATCCAACTCCCAAGCAAGCTGGAAAAATCGATATCTCTTGTCCGCATGAAGGTAGATGACAGCGGCAAAATTTAATTCGAGGTTTTGATTTTGAAGTCATGTCATTAAAAGTTAACATAAGTCATCACTGTAATAGTGTTTTTTTAGAAAAATTGTTTTGGGGGCACCTGGGGGGCTCAGTCAATTAAGCGTCCGACTTTGGCTCAGGTCTTGATTTCATGGTTTGTGGATTTGAGCCCTGTGTCGGGCTCTGTGCTGACAGCCTGCCTTCAGAGTCTGTGTCTCCCTCTCTCTCTGACCCTCCCCTGCTCACGCTGTCTCTCTCTCTCAAACATAAATAATAAACACTAAAAAAGTGTTTTAATCCTATTTTGGTTGTTACTGACCACCCTCCTGTACAGGATTCTCTGAGCCACATCACTTCCCCTTCCCTGGTTTCACCATCGCAGACCCGAGTCGGGGGAGGGGAGACAGAGCCCCCCTCCAGCTATGACAGGGCAGCATGCCTTCCCCAAGGAAAGCTTGAAAATATGGATGAAATTGAGAAGAAAAATGTTGGAAGGTGTTGGACAGACCTATCTGAGGGGTTCGGGTCCCAGAGATAATGGATGTTTAGACAAGTGTCACTGACACTTTTTCCCTCAGGACCGTCGCCCAATGTCAAGTGGCAGAGGGGCGGCCGCAGAAGCGCTGAGGGCTGAACAGAGGTCACGCGGTGTTGACGGTTGAAACCGGGTGTTGAGGACACTCCCAGAGTGAAGGTCCTGACAGACTCCCCAGGCTGTCGGCTGACCTTGAAGGTCTACCACCTAACGGTGCTGGAGGCACAGGGGTCACCTCAGTGATAAAGAGCTTGAACTTCAGCCTCAAATCAGGCCAAGTGCTCTGCCTCCATCACAGTGGTGGTGAGGCGGCATAAAGTGACACCTTTTCAGGGGATATAACATTATACGGAATCTCTAGAATTTTCACATGCGTGGCTAGAGCCAATTTAAAAACCAATAGACAAATCAGGCCCGCTGGACAGCCTTCCCAGCAATGCTCATGACTTGATCTTGAGTCGGAGACGGAACGGTGGTTTATTTTATGTGTCAACTTGACTGGATCTGGGACACCAGGTATGTGGTTCAACCTCTCTTCCGAACGTGTCCGTATGTTTTCAGAAGAGATTAGCGTGTGAAAGGCAGAAGCGCCATCAGGCCACCCTCCCCGCCTCAGGAGGTGTCTTCACCGACCCATCAAGGGCCGGAACAGAACAGAAAAGGGAAGGAAGGAGGACCTGTCATCTTTCCCTCAGCATCTCCTGAGCTGCGCAGCCCCTGTCCTTGGGGTTCCGGTCCCCAGGCAAGGAGCAGGTGCCTCCGTATCTGCTCTCAAGCTCTTTTGGGGAATCTAAGGGATAGAATGACATCGGTCAGTTGCTCCTTAATGTTATTGCCAGGAAACGTGGGGGAACAAGAGGGGGAGCTCAGGGATCTGATTTCTCAGCTTAGGGTGAACTGTCTGAAAGCGTCTGTGTGTGTCTTGAAGGAGACCCTTTCCTGCTGGAGATGTGGCCTGATTTCTACTCGTTAGAAAGGCGGCTGGTCTGCCCAGAAAGGACCACAGGAAGCCAGGCCGGAGAGTCAGGCAGTGGTTCGGGGAAGAGATGCGGCAGCCTGACTGAGGCAGCAGAGACTGAGTTACAGGTGGAAGATTCTGGATCCATCAGGAAGCGGGAGTCAACAGTACTTGCCAACGGTCTTGGGTGTGAAAGGAGTTACCGTTGATGCCAGGGTTTCAGTGTGAGCCTCTGGATGGATGGGGTGGATTTCCTTTTACTGCTGTGGTGAAACAGTTTGGGGGAAATGGGTTGAGAGCCTCGTGTCATCCGGATGAGTCTAAGGTGGCCACATGTCGTCCCAGCGAGAGCACAGCCGGGTGGACCCACTGTCATAGAACCCTGGGGTTGGGGGGGTCTGAGCTGGAGACATGACTGTGGGTCTCCAGAGTAGAGGAGATCTCTGAAGGCAAGATGAAATCACGCTGTGAGCATGAGAGTTAGTTCGGAGCTTCGTGGACGACCTGGAAAAGGTGAGCATGCCTGGCCACACGCTGCGTTGGAGAATGAGTCCTACTGTGCATCCCGTGGTCATGGCGGGTCTCTGGAGGCAGGTGGGAGGGCGTCTCCGCGGACTGCGCATCCCGCGGTCATGGCGGGCTGGAGGGCGTCTCCGCGGACTGCTATCTTTGAGAATCTCTGGTCTCAATTTTACGAACCAGGTATCACCTTTCTGTCCACAGAGCCCTTCTTGCCGGGAGGAGGGTCGTGGGGCGGGAGTGGCAGCCAGGAGCTCAGAGGTTGTGGATTAAAGGAGGGATCTCGCTCTCAGGCAGATGGAGGGGAAGCAGTGAGGAGCTCTCCCCTTGGCACCAAGCGCCTGGCACATCCTGACATCCGAGGAGACGTGTGTCTTTAAATCCCATCTTCAAGTCAGCCCGTTGCTGACTGCGCGGCTCCCTTTCCGGGCAGTTACCGTCAGACGCATCTGAAAATAGGCCACGCGGACCAATCAGGACTCTTACGTAAGATTCAGGCCTGTCTCCGCCGCACCTGTCAGGCTGAGCCGGAGCGGCTCCCGGGTGATGGATGTCCAGTCGAATGAGAGAGGACACCCCGGGGACAGGAGGACTCACTTCCGTGGGTGACGGTGTGGCGCTCCGGCTGCGCGGCCCGCGGGGCTCACGCACGTGGCCCCGAGGAGGCTCCGGTTACCCTTTATGCCGCGTCTCCTGCCAGGCGGGCTTGCGCCCAGTCCCTGGAAGGTCAGCGGCAGGGAGCACGGGAGGACAGACCCGCTGGGTCCTGCTGGGTGAGCTTGCGGGGATCGGGGGCACTGGTTTCAGCTTAGATCTTGATCTCACGGTTCATGAGTTCGAGCCCCGTGTCGGGCTCCGTGCTGAAGGTGTGGAGCCTGCCTGGGATTCTCTCTCTCTGCCCCTTCCCTGCTCGCTCTCTTGCTCTCTGTCAAAATAAATAAACTTAAAACAACATTAAAAAAGAAGAAACACAGCTAGCGCTCTCTGATCTGATGGGCGGCTGGCTGGCTCACTGTCCCCGGTGACATGACTTCCTGGGGGCCCCTCCCCAGCGCTGGAGGGAGAGCACAGCTCCCTGGCCCCACAAGTGCCCGGTTCCTTCCGTAACCAACATGCTCATAACTGGTTGATCCACCAGGTGCTGGGACTTAATTGACCGGAAGACCTTGTTTGAACAGAAGACTGTGTGAGGCGACGGGATCGGGTTTCGGTATCTCCCTTGGGTGTTTCCTTCGCTCCCTCAGCAAACATCTACGGGACATGGAACACGGGTCCGTGCGGCGTCCCCACAGAGCGGGTTTCCAGGGAATTCAGACCGAGTCCAGCTCGTTCGTGCGTCTACAACCGCCTCTGCCAACATCCCGTCAGTCAGCGGCAGGCGTGTAACAAGCCAGCCCCAGACACAGCGGCTTAAACACAACCCCTTTTAGTCCTCACACGTGGCTCTTGGCTGTGCGCTGGTCGTTCGTGGTTCTGCCCCCCACTGCCCCCCCGCATGGCCCCGTGCTCAGCTGTGGGTGCCCGGACGGCAGGATTAGGGTGGACGGGGCGGGCGGAGCAGCTCTGTGCGGCCTGGTCTCGTCCCCAGCAGGGCCGGCCTCGGCCTGTCCTCTGGAGGCTCGGACTCTCCGGGCGGGTGCCCCTGCCCTCTGAGCCTCGCCCCCCAGGAGACGGTCTGCGGTGGTCACCCCGGATGGAGGCTTCTAGAAAAGAGACGGGTGGACAACAGGGGCCAGGGGTCGACGCGTCTGCCACCATCACTGCCGCCGTTGCCAGTCTCCGCCGGCCGAGCCCCCGCTCTGTGCAGACGGGCGTCCCCTTCCCCTGCTCGGTCCTCACACGCCCCACCCGCTGCGCTCGCGGCCGGGACAGAGCCCGTGTTTTTCTTAGGAGACCGAGACGCGCCGCGGGGCACAGATGACGTCGGGGGTGAGTTCCCCCGCGGGAGCCTGCCCACCGCCATCGCGGCTTCCAGAATGCCCCGCCCACAGGGGCACGGCTGTTCGGCTTCCAGTCCCCGTCGAAGGAGGTGGGGATGGAGCTCATGGCCACGCGCACCGGCCAAGGCCCCCCGTGGTGCCCACAGGTCCGCCAGCAGGATCGCGGGAGCGCGGCCCCGGCAGGATCGCGGGAGCGCGGCCCCGACAGGATCGCGGGAGCGCGGCATCGGTGAGAGCACTTCTGGCGAGTCCTCCTCCTGCTTCACCCCGAACGCCAGTGCCCGCGCCGTCCCTCCTGCCTTCCAGCCTCCAGGACAGACCTGCACGGGTTCTGGGCCCCGTGAGGCTCTGCTGTCCTCTCCGCTGGCCCTCTCCCCTGTCCTGGGGTTCCGGAACACCTTCTCTTGCCCCTGGAACCCACTTTCAGGGGTCAGCACTTCCCCCCACGCCCTCCCTTCCCCTCTCGGGGTTGCTCAGAGCCGGCTCCCGTCCCTGAGGCTCAGTGCCTGCACCCTGTCCCTCACTGCCTCCCCCTGCACACCCCTCTCCCTCCCTGCTCTTCTGGAATCCACCGGTCCATTCCCGCCCCAGTGCCTTTGAACTTCTAGGTCCTCTGCTGGGGGAGGCACCTGCCCTGTCTCAGCGAGGACTCCCTCACCTCCTGCCGGTTTCGGCTCTAACAGCACTGGTATCGAACTCACACACCCCAGAAGCCACCATTCGGAAGCACGGAATTCGGGGCCCTGGTACATTCCCAAGGGTTTACAGCCATTAGCACCGTCTCCTTCCAGAACATTCCCACCAGCCCAGGAAGTAACCACACTTATCCACGGTCACCCCCCACCCTCCCCTCCGCCGGCCCCTGTCACCCGCTGACCTGCCCCGCCTCGTGGCCACTTCATACACGTGGGGCCGCTCATCCCGTGGCCTCTGTGTCTGTCATCTCGCGGCGCTCGCTGCTGCCGGGGTGGCCCGCGCTGCGTCAGGGCGTCACGCGCTTCTGCGGCAGGACGGGCCCCTGGAAGGAGGGGCCGCGTTTTCTGCATCTGTTCATCAGGTCGTGGGCGTTTGGGTCCCTCCCGCTGTGTGGCTACTATGAGTGACGCAGCCCTCAGTGTTTGTGTTTAAGTCCTGATGGGAGCATCTGTTTTCAGTTCTCGGGGGCGGAGCCATACATACAGCAGTGTGATTTCTGGGTCACACGGTGACTCTGTGTTGACCATTTCCAGGATCCCCACAGCGGCTGCCCCTGCAGATCCCCACCAGCAAGATACATTCTTGCCAACATGTGCTGTTTCTTGGTGTGCGTGTGAGTGTGTGTGCACGTGTGTGTGTGGGTGTGCACGGTCCTATGTGTGTGTCGTGCACGTGGGTGGGGGGTGAGAAGTCTCATCTAACTGTGACTTTGGTGACCACCCTGGGATACGTGATAAATTCCCCCCAGCACAGAGCCTGATGTGGGGCTTGATCCCACGAACCGTGAGATTGTGACCTGAGCTGAAGTCAGACATTTAATCTACGACAGCCCCAGACACCCCCAGGTTGACGATTTCTTTGGAGCACGCGCTGCCCTCTTCCTTGGCGTGTCTGCCCACCACCTGCCCGCACGCATGCACATGTGCCCCACGTGTGCACCCGCGTGTCAGACACGCTCTATGTACATTGGCTTTTCCACCCCCGGCTCCCTCCACCTTCCCTTCTGCATCCCAGCCACTGTGAGCCCATCCCTGCCCTCTCCAGCCTGTAAACTCCTTGTTTTCCTGCTGCAGCCCAGCCCCGATGACGACGGGGGTCCCGACAACTGAGGAGGGGGGAGGCTTGGCGCTGTTTGTAGATGATCTGTGTCCGCCGGACCCGCGGTGGCCGAGGCACAGGCCAGTGGATAGCGGGAACCTCAATCACGCTCGCTCTCTAGGATCTTGCCGGCAAAGGGTCACTGTGTGCCCACTTGGTCTAAACAGGTGCCTTGGGTGGGCAGGTGTACTGGACCCACATGGGTGAGTGTGTCTTTAAGGAGTGGAGGGGTGCCTGGCTGAGGAACCCCTGAGAAAGGCAGGGACAAACATGGGCTCTGCTACGGATTGTTGGAGGGACTGGGGAGAAGGTGTGGCCCGGCCAGGCTGGCAGGACGCAAGGCCCCACCCGGGCTCGAGGCCACAGCCACCAGTCTTCCAGCATGTGCGTTCTGAGCTCGAGCTGCCGCCCCCGCGGGCCCCACAGGGCTCCTCCCAGTCACCCTCAGTCACCATTTCTTCTTCCAACGCTGCATGTTATCATGAGGCAGACACCCCCATTCTTCAGGCTTTTTAAAAATCAAATTCATCTCCTGTGATTTATTGATTTTCTTAAAAGAAAAGTAAATCCATTTTTTATTTTTTCCCGGCTTATTACCAGACACTCGGGTCTGGGACGCACAGAGCAAGAATTCTGCTAAAAGTGTTTGGAAATGTTTCCAGATCAAAATCAATAAAACTACACGGGTATACTGTTTAATGCTACAAGGGAAACATGTGGAAAATGCCATCGAGACGTGCTACCCGATGACACCAGGAGCAGGTGCACAGCCCTGGTTGGAGCGGACACCACCACCACGAGGACGGGACAGAAGACGCTTAAGCGAAGTCTTGTCAACGTGCCTGACGCAGAACCGACTCGGCTGCGGGTCCGGGTCATTGCACCGAGCACCCCCTCCTTGCCTGTGCGCTGGGTGCACCACGGATGAGGCACAGGATGTGTGGGGACATGATCTCCAGACCCCAGAAGGTGTGCTCGCCTTCAGCGGATGCTTCCGGAAGGACCTGCAGGTGGTGACCAAAGCCGACAGTTTCCCCCACGCTGGTCTCCTCGGGCTCAGTGTTAAGGCACTAGAAACCCAGAAACGGGCGGGAGCAGACACTCCCATGATAGCCGCCCATGTGATCAGGAGAGAGAACCCCTACCACAGAAGAAATTCAGAAATCCCCCCATTTCTTCCCTATTTTTAAATCCTCCAGACTCCCATGCCCCTGTCTCTTAACCAGTGACTCGCAGGCGGGGCCAGCAGCCAGAAACGAGCGTCCACAGGGACCGCAGCTTCGGGGCGGGCTGGTCCACCTCCCCACACTGTAGACCTCGGCTCCCGCGAGGGGGACACTGACAGCACTCACGGCTTTTCCTTCTCTGCCCCCAGGCGGCCGGACCCCGGGTGAGTGTGTGGCGGCAGCCGTGTGCGGCGGGCAGGTGATTGGCGTCTCAGCTTTCTGGCCCAAGAACTTGGGACAGGGACCCCGTAGGGCTGCTTGTGAATTCTCGGGCTCAGCACCTCCGTGCACACGTGGATGTGGCCCGCTAGAGCATTCCAGACATTCCGAGGACTGAGACCACAGACCAGACCTTAGATCGGCCACGGAGTGACCACGCGTGGGGTAGATGTGATCAGAATCTGTGGGAGGCGAAATGGTCACCCAAGATGGCGACCGGGCAGAAGCCCCAAGCTCCTGAGCCGCCCTAGCTCCCATCCGCCTGCCGACCGCTATGCTCCTTCACGAGCTACTAACCCAAGAGAGGCTGCGCAGCATGCGTGGAGTCCGTGACAAAGCCTTTGGACCAATGGGATGAGGCCACGCCTCCCCTTAAGGGTATATACTGCACGGTGGGGGAGGAAGGGAGAAGAAGAAAGAAGAAATAAAGCCCACGTCTGCAACGAATCCCGGTGTCGCGTCCTTCCTTCCCGCAGGCGGGTGAGGGACTCCGACAAGAATCGCTGAGACTCAGAAGAGTGAACGGACCACACGCCGCAGGCAGCCCAGAGGGCGAAATGCAAAGCCCGGGGAGAAGCAGGTCGGCTGTCTGCACAACTGCACAATCACATGACCTTCTCCACCGGGTGTAAACGAGCGCCGAGCCCACCGCACACGCGTCTGCTGTCCAGGCTGCCGTCACAAACCGCTCAGTGTCCGAGGGACCGGGAAGATCTCAGCTCCCCCGGGAGGAGGCAGTGAGCAGACCCACAGTCTTAGAATCGCCCGACGCAGACTTTAGAGCAGCTACTGCTAAAATATCCCGGTAAGCGGTCACACACACGTTTGAAAGCCATCAAAAACTGGAAAATGGAAATTTCGGTCCTGATAGAAAGCACATAAAATTAAAAAACAAAGACTCGCAGAAAGGCTCAGGAGCAGAAAGAGGGTCACAGGGAGCAGTCACTAAACTCAAAGACAGATCGATGGAAATTATTCAACCCGAACCAAAAAGAAAAAGGTTTGAAACACGGACTGAACCTCAGGCCACCTCTGGGACAATAACAAAAAGCTTACCGTCTGTGTCATCGAAATCGAGGAGAGGGGAAAGCGTGTCACTGAAAAAAATATTGATTAAAATTTTCTAAATTTAGAAAACTGTGCAAACCAACAGAATTGAGAAGCTTGGCAAACCCCAAAGAGAATAAACCCAGAGAAATCCATGCCCAAATATGTCACAGTCAAACGATGCAGACTAGACACACATAAAATTTTGAAAGCACCTTCTCGATCCATTCATCAGGTGATGGACATTTAGGGTCTTTACAACGGAGTACTACATGGCCATGAGGAAGAATAAAATCTGGCCATTTGTAGCAAAGTGGATGGACCTCGAGGGTGTCATGCTAAGCGAGATAAGTCAGGCAGAGAAGGACAGATACCATCTGTTTGCACTCATGGGTCTAACAGGAAAACAGGAAAAAACTAATGGAGGGCCATGGGGAGGGGAAGAGGGAAAGACAGTTGGGGAGAGAGAGGGACGCAAAACTTGAGAGACTACTGGATACTGAAAATGAACCGAGGGTTGAAGGGGGAGGGGGAGGGGGAAAGGAGGTGATGGTCATGTAGGGGGGCACTTCTGGGGAAGAGCCCTGGGTGTTACATGGAAACCAATTTGATAATAAACTATTCTAAATGAAAAAAAAATTTTTTTTGAAAGCAGCCGGAAGTGACCTGTAGGAGATAAGCGATTCTAAAGGTGTGGTTTTCTCATCTGAAACCCTGAGCGCAAGGTGGAGGCGGCAGCAGCATTGCTCAAGGGCCACAAGGAGAGAATCATCTGCCCAGAAACGTATTTCCAAAGAAATTACCTACAGGAATAAAGAGAACACAAAGACGTGCTCAGCCGAAGGAAAGCCAAGAAAACGTATGGCCGGCAGAACTATAGAATTCTTTCCAAAAAATCACTAGACAGAAGGGAAGGATGGCAGAAGGGAGGTTAGACACCAGAAGCGAGGAAAATACCGGAAGTGGTAAATGCAGGGGTAGATGGAACAGGATACTTTATGTTCTGAATTCTTTCAGATCTGTGTGTTAGGTGAAGAGTAAAAGATGGTCTTTGTCAGATCTTTGTCTGATGAGGATTTTAATGTATGTAGTAATGTCGGCGATGAATCACGTGAAGAGACAGGCGTATTACCAGTTCTCTAAGTAACAGTTTCCACCTAAACTAGGAAGAATGAAGCACGTATACAGCAAACCCTAGAACAGCCAGTTCGAAAAACTAAACTATGTTAAGAAAAGTAGTAAGAAATAACAGATAATACTAAAAATGTTTGAATAATGCCCCCTAAGAAAAGGCAGGAATGAAGAAACAGATAAGGAAATTGGAGGGAACAAACCAAAAACAAATAATGCAATGGAAGAATTAGAAGTTAAATTCAAATATGTCAGTTATTAGAGTCAGCCAAAATGGTCTACACACACTGTTAAGAGACTATTAAGGGGTTGGATAAAATAGTAAGAATTACCTATATACTGCTGACAAGAAACTCATTTCAAATGGAATGACTCAAGTAGATTAAACATTTGGAAAAGTTATTTATATGAACGCTAGTCAGAAAGGTGGATTCGTATTTATATCAGACAGAATAGATCTCAAAGCAAACAAATCTGGCAAGGATAAAGTAGGACATTTATATAAGTACAAAAAAAAAAAGTGAATTCACCAAGAAAACAGCGATCCTAAATGTGTAACTGAAGAGTTTCAAAATATTTGAAGCAAAAGCTGAGAAGCTGAAGGGGAAATAAATCGATCCACCTGATGGTTGGAGGTTTCAATGCTCCTTCGTCAGTAAGACAGAGAACCAGCGGACGGAGACTCAGCAGAGAGAGAGGAGTGAACAGACACTAGGATCCACCATGCCTAACTGACATGTGGGAACACGGGACCCAACAAGAAAGAACACACCCACTTTGAAATCCGCGTGGGACGCTCGCCAAGAGAGATGATTGAAAGAACGCCAACTATGTTTTCCGATCACAATGGAGTTAGACTGGAAATCAGCAACAGAGCGATCACCAGGGAAGCTCCAAATGCTTAGAAATTACACACTTTGAAATCATCATTAGGTCAAAGACGAAGTCTCCAGGGAAATGAGAAAATACTTGTAACCAAACAGCAGTGAAAAGACAACATATCAATATCATCCCACTTAGGAGAAGTACTTAAAGCAGTACTGGAAAGGAAATTTAAAAATTTTTAATGTTCATTTTATTTTTGAGAGAGAGAGACAGAGTATGAGCCAGGGAGGTGCAGAGAGAGGGAGACACAGAAGCCGAAGCAGGTTCTGGGCTTTGAGCTGTCAGCACAGAGTCTGACGTGGGGCTCAAACCCATGACTGCAAAATCATGACCTGAGCCGAACTCAGATGCTTAACAGAGACAGACAGGAGCCCCAACTGTTTTTTTTTTTTAAATAAAACACCAGACCCTGCAGAAATCTAAAGGACAAGAAAGAACTATTATAACTCTTACACACACAAATCCAACCAGTTATATAAAATAGACAAAACCCTTGAAAAACACAAAGTACCAAAACTCATCAAGATGAAACTGATGGCCTAAATAGTCCTATCACTGTTAAATAAATCAGATTTGTAGTTAAAGATTTCTAAGACATAAATATCCAAGCCCAGATGATTTCACTGGTTAAGTCTATCAAATATTTAAAAAGAAATAACACTATCTCCACTTAATCTCCTGAAGAGACAGAAGTCCTTTCCACTTCATTTTATGAGGCAAGCATCATCCTGATACCTAAACCCGACAGACAAGGACGGATCAATATCGTTCATGAACATATATGCAAATATTCCCAATGGACTATTAGCAGATCGACTCTGGTTACATAGAAAGAGATTAAAACACGATCATCAACGGGGGTTTATTTCAAAATTCAAACCTGGGCCAATATTTAAAACTCCATCAATGTAATCTACTATATGAACTGTTTAAAAAGTAATACTTCATGGCCATATTGATTGGTACAGAATAGGCCAGAATCCATTCACAACGAGAAACAGACCACTCAAAACAAACTTCTGTAAGTCAGATTCCTCAGCTTGATGGAGAGCATTTGCAAAAGGTTACAGCTAACATCTGAATGGTCAGAGACACACGGATATCCCGCTGAAGTTAGGGACAAAGCTAGGAAGTCCCTTTCATCAGTCCCATTCAGCATGACAATGAAAGTTCTAGCCTTGACAATAAAGCAGGAAAGAAAATAACAGATTGAAAGGAAAAGACAAAGTTGTGTTTTTCATCGACAACATGTTTGTCTATGTACATAATTTCAAATAATATGTAAAAATCCTTCTGGAACCAAGAAGTAAATTTATCAAGTTTGCAGAAAAGAAAGTCAACACGTGTGCACACACACACGCACACACACCCCCCAATAGATTTATCTATGTTAGTAATAAATAATTTGAAAATCAAAATTTTAAAAATATATCATTTGAAATAGTTCAAGAAGAGATTAGTAAGTACAAATCTTTTATGACCTGTACAAAATTTGAATGCTGGGAAGTATAACACATGGATGAGAGCTTTCAATAAAGACCTAAGTGAGAAAGGGGCAAACTATCCTCATGGCCCAAACATGTGGAAGAAGTGAGTCATTCCCAAATCTACCAATGGATTCAAAGTAGGTCCAATTAAAATCACAGCAGGACTTTAGTAGCTATAGATAAGATGCTTCCAGAATGTGCATGGAATGTCAAAGGCATTAGAATAGGCACAAACAATCTTGAATAAGACAAAGCTGAGAATTGTACGATGCCATTTTAAGGCGTTCGCTAACGGTGCAGTGATCAAGACAGTGTGGGATTGGCCAAGGGACGGACGCATTAAGCCAGCAACACTGCAGGGTCCAGAAACGACCCCTGCAAACAGGGCCGTTGGACTTTAATAATGATGCAGAGGTCAGTCATTGGGGAAGGAAGGGTCTTTTCAACAAATGATATTGGATCGGTTGGTCATTCATTCGCCAAATGCATGATCCTCAATCTAAATAGCACATTTATACAAAAATTAACTCATAATGTATCACTGATCCCAAAGTAAACCACAAACTCTAAAACCCTGGAAGAAGCACAGGAGGCCTGCTGTTGGGCGAAGCGCTCTTAGACGGGACGCACCACCACACCCAAACCTAAAAAGGAAAAGAAACTTGATACATTGGACTTTATCAAAATTAAAAGTTTTTACTGTGAGAGACCGTGAAGAGAAAGAAAAGGCACACGTAACACACTGAATTACGTTCCTCCAACATTCGCACGTTGAAGTCCCAACCCGAGGGCCTCAGATTACAGCTTCATTTGGAAATAGGGTCTTTATAGAGGATTTCCGGTGAAAATAAGCGCATTAGAGTGCATTCTAGTCCAGCGTGGACGGCGTCCCTCTGCCGGGGACGTTAGACCACAGACAGACGGGGACAGGGAGGGGGCGATGGTGCAGACAGGAAGGGGGCTGTCCGGGCACGGAGCAGGGGCCTGCAGCACCTTGCTCTCAGACACGGCCTCCAGAGCTGTGTGCGATGACATTTCTGTTGTCACCCACTGTGAGTTACTTCCTTACGGCAGCGCCAGGACACTTACACCGCCAGCCACAGACGGGGATAAAACATCTACTGCTTGTGAACCACATAGTTAACAAAATACTTGTATCCAGAATATATTTTTAATAAACTTTCACAACTCAACAGTAAGAAGATAAACAGCCCAGTTAAAAAAAATAGGCAAAAGACTTACAAGGACATATCAACCAAAGAAAACATGGTTGAAAAAAATCACATGAAGGAAGTTCTAGATCGTTAGTCATTAATAAAGTACACACTAAAACCACAATGAGATACCGCATACACACCTGTCGGAGAGGTTAAAACGAAAGGTAGTGACAATCACAAGTCCTGGACAGACTGTCGGGGATGCAACACGTCACAGCCACCCCGTGTGGCAGCTCTCGTGCGATCGGCCAGCCTGCCACCTACCGTTTGACCCGGTTGTCCTGCTCCCAGAGGGAGGGAACGGGTATCTGCACACATACGGGTTTTCACGGAAACTTTATCAGTAGCTGAGCTTTGAATAACCCAACCCCCTTCTTCAGGTGTGTGGGTCGGCAAGCTGATGTCCACACGCAATGGGATCTGAGTCACCGTGAAGGGAGCTGAACCACAGAATCGCGTAACAGCTTGATACATTTCAAAGACATACGTCCAAAGAAGGAAGTCGACCTTGAAACCTTACATACTCTGTGCGTCTGCTTACATGAAACTCTCAGGATGATTTCTGTGTATCTCGGTCGTTAGGGGACGTGTGTGGGTGATGGATCAGTTCTGCATCTCGATGGTCGCATGGCCGTGGTAGTTCCATTGTCGCCACAGGTGTGAAGGGTCATAGAGTTATCTGCACTGCGTGATGATCTTCAAAAGTAAACGAAAAAAAATAAAGAACGATCAGAAGCGAGACAGCACCACGCACCTCTCAGAACAGCCGGAATCTGGAGCCCGAGCACAGGCCGTGTGGCGGGGACTCGGAGGAGAGGAACGCTCGTCCCCGGGGGGGGGGGGTGTCAGACGGTGCGGCTCGGAGGACCTCGGGGCGGTTTCCTGCAGAGCCCGATGTACTCTCGCTGATGACCCAGCAGTTGTGACTTCTGGTATTTAGCCAAAGGAGCTGAAAACTTACGTCCACATGAAAACCTGCACATGAACGTTTAGGGCGGCTTTATTCGTGGTTGTCAAGACCTGGAAACAACCGAGATGTCCTTCTGTTGGTGATGGATAAACACACCGCGGTGCGTCCAGACAAGGCAGTATTATCAGCAATGAAAAGAAATGATCTGTCAGCCCACAAAACACACGGAGGAAACTGAAATGCACATCAGCGAGTGAAAGGAGCCACACGCTGACTCCGACTCCATCACATTCCGGAAAAGGCACAACATGGAGACGGTAGATGAGCCAGTGGTTGGCAGGGGCTTGGGGGAGGGTGTTCAGGGCAGTGAGACTTCTGTGTGTGACACTAGGGCGGTGACATGTGTCACTGTGCATTTGTCCCGACCCGTGGGCCGTACCTCCCCCAGGGCAAGCCCTCCCGGGAGACTGTGGGGATGGTGATGTACTAACACAGGTTCATGGTGTTAATAAGTGTCCTCGGTGGGACTCCGGGGGGCGATGCTCGTCATGGGGGAGGCTGAGTGTGCGTGGGGGGGGGGGCTTGGGAGTCTCTGTACTTTCTGCTCAATTTTGTGATAAAGACTGCACGAAAATATAGTCTGTTTTTTAAAAAAGCAAAGAGCGGTGCTTCTCTTGGGCGGAGCGGGGAGCTCGGGGTGGGACTTGGGGTGCGCCTGAGCCCTGCGGACGCCCAGAGGACGGACGGGCTCGAAGTGCGACCGTGCCTGGCTGGAGCCCGCCCCCGGCAGGGCACGCGGTGAATGTGTCAGAGCAGGTGGCCCTCCTGAGCAGGTGGGCGGGCGGTGTGGCCGCCTCCCTGTGGCCCCCGCCAGCCACCTGCACCGTCCTTGGCTGCCTGTCCCCAGCGCTCACCCTCCAGCCCGCCTCTGGTCCCTGCCACCGCCGTGGCCGTTCGCAGCGGCGCATCTGAGCCCACCACACCCCGAATTAAGTGTCTCCCGGGTCTTCTCCCCTCAGGTCGGGTCCAGACCTCATTTGTTTAACACGCAAACCCTCAGGGCCACCAAAGCGTCCCACAAACCCACGTAAGGGGGAGGCCACGGATCCCGTGGAAGCTGTTCAAACCCCACTTCCTGCCGGTGACCCTGATCCGGCCGCCACCCCGGGCTGGTTCAGTGTCACGTCCCCTGCCACACAGTGGGACAGTCGGCGCAGCCGACCCCAGCGTGACCCTCGGGGACACGTCACGAGGCTCGTGCCGCATGGAGAGCGAAGGCTTCTTGCTCATCTCTCAGGCAGGGCGGTCCCGAGGCTGCTGATGTGTCCCAAGCGGCGCAGACCTCGGGCGCGTCCTGGGTCGTCGTCGCCGAGAGTGCAGCTCCGGGCCCCAAGCGTGGCCTCCCAAGCCATCGGGACGCCTGCTGTTACAGCAACGGAAACTGGGTTTCAATCACCTTAAACAGCAGTGAAGTGAATGTGTCAGTTCGCACGACTGCACAGTGCAGGCAGGGCTGGCCTCAGGCACGGGCTGATCCAGGAACCACTCCTGACACGGTCAGGGCCGCGGTTCTGTGTTCTGCTCTTGTCCCTCCGCAGGCTCATCCTCACAGCCACACGCTCCACGGGGGGCAAGGTGGTCACCGCGGCAACAGAACCCCTCATCCCTTCGGGGGAGGGACGCTTAGTAGTCCGCTAAGGCCGTCCTGGGAATGGCCTGCTCCGGCCCCTGCACGGTCCCTGCACCAGGTCACTTCCTCAGGGATCTTGAGTCCCTGTCCACAGGGGACGGCACGTGGCCACCTCTATGGCCTGACACCGGGGTGGGGGGGTAAGGAGAGGTTCCATCAGGGTCCTGTACGTGGAGGAGCGGGCAGGGCCCGGGGCTCATCGTGGTGCCGCCACATGGCCGTTCCACGAACGGCCACCACCAGTCTGCAGCTGTGTGACATGGGGCAGAGGGACTAGGCGCGGGGGCGCGGGGACGTGGGGGCCCTGGGAGGGCGAGGCCACGTGCGGAGCTTCCCAGGAGCCCGTGCCCAGCGGGGGCCGGCGGCTACAGCTTCCGTGTTATCATCGGAGCGACCGCTTTCGTGCCCCTCACCGGCTCCGCGGTCACGGTAAGAGCCGAGTGAGTCAGTCCCAAGGACGTTCCAAGGGCGTTCACAAGTCAGTGTGTTTGTGTATCTGTTCCTTCCCCCGGGGGGTGGGGTCCTGCCCAGACACAGATGAGCACCCACGTGCTGGTCGGCGGCACGCTCACGCACACGGTCGGGCGCACGGCTGTCTCCGACATGTGTGGCACACGCGGTCTGGCATTGCAGGGTGCGCTGGCCTTGCCCGATTTGGCTCCGAGGCCCTGGGGGACCAGACCCAGGGCTCACCCATCTCTGTGTCTCGAGAGCTGGGGTGCCGTGGGATGACTCGGGGGGCAGGAGCAGGCGCGGGGGGGCCCGGCCGAGAGGCGGCTGCCTTCTCTGGTTCAGCCCGGGGGTCCCATGGCTGTCACGGAGGCCTCGAGTCCACAGCGGCTCCCGTGTTCATCCCGGGGACCCCGAGTCCCTCAGGACCTCTGAGCAGGGGACTGGTCAGGACGGGGGCATGGGCACAGGGCTGGGCAGTGGCGGCAGTGCAGGAAGGGGGCGGCGGAGGCCCCGTCTGGATGCTTCACGAGGGAAATTCTCCGAAGTCGATCACTGTCTGTTTTCGTCCCTTCGGGTCCCTGCAGCGTGGGGTCAGGCTGCTCTGCGGTTCTGTGGAAACGTCCAGGGTCCCAAGAGACGAGTCTCGCTTTGGATCAGGAAGCGTGAGGCTTCTCTGAGCCTCCGTCTCTCTGATCACAGGCGACCCGACTGCCCAGCGGGGCTTGGGGAGGATTAATTAAATAAGCGGAAGGAGAAAGACGCCTATGAACTTGATCTCCCGTCCTCGGTGGACAGATGCTACCTAAAAATTTCAATGATGGTTTTTTTTAATTCTGGAAAGGCAGAATCCTTCCTCCCGCCCTGTGCAGATCCTAGGATGATGTGCAAAGTTCATGTACAGTCAGAAAAGACAGAAATGGAGTGATGAGTGGCATCGGTCCAGCAGGTGTGTCCTCGCTTGAGCCCAGTGGATGCCGGCACCAGGCGGCCACGGAGACACACGGCTGCCGTCTCCCCTCTGTTGAAGCCTTCGGGTGGCTCCCATGGCCAAGGCACCTGTGGACACAGCCTTCCGGGGCCGGGTCGCGGTCGCTGCCTCTGCCTTGCAGTAGTTTTCCTTCCTCAAAAAGAAACTAAAAGAACCAAATACCAGTATTTCCCCACGGCTGTTGGCAAGAACGGACATAAGGACGGAAGGAGCACTGAACTAGTTACTCGGGAAAACGGTGCCTCCCCCCTCCCCCCAGAGACCGTGGCCACCCATCCCCCGAGCCCGAGGCGCAGGGGCGGTGAGCAGAGTGGGGAATTCTGCCCTGGGGATTTCGTGACCGGATCGGGTGTCACGGGTCGTGAGTGCCCGGAAGGAGCTGCGCTTGGAGAACAGTCTGGAGGGGAGATGTGTCCCCTCCGCAGACAAGCCGCCAGAGGCCCGGCGGATTCAGAGCCGCGAGGACCCGACTGTGGAGGCTGGCGTCTGATCAGGCTGCCGTCTGGGATTTGCTGGCTGTGAGCGGGACTCCGGGACGTCTCTGTGCCGCCGGTCCTGCTTTATCTGATCCTCCGGGAAATCGTTTCCTGAGTCAGCCGAGCCCGTGGGCTCCTGCGAGCTGCCGGCTCCGCGGGGCAGGTCCGTGCCTCTCCCTGCGGGCGGGGTGACTGCCGGAGGGACTGCTCAGCTCCAGAGGGTGGGCGCAAAGCCACAGGGAGAGGCGGGAGGGGTGCCGGGTGGGGTCCCCTGGGAGCTGTCTCCGGTCATGTCAGCTCATCAGGGACTGCGCCCCCACCCCGTCCCCAGGACGGAGCCTGCACGGCGCGGAGCTCCGAGAGGGTTTCCTCGTGGGGCCACGCTGCTCGCCAGGTGCCCTGGTCTCAGTGCAGGTGCCGGGGGCTCCGACCCCGTCAGACCCAGAGGGACAGCTCACCAGAGGGAAGTGCGTACAGACCTCCAGGGCAGCTGCGGCCCGCCTGCCGGTGGAAGCTCCCCCCGCCCTCGAGGGAGCAAGGAGGGGGCTGGCGACCCACGTTCACGGGACTCCCAAGGGTCACTCCTTCTGTGGAGACCGTCTGCTCTCTCCAAGACCCCGCATGGCGCTGAGCACGGCCCGGACATCGGCAACAGGCACCCGTCCCTCTAAAGGTAAGTGGGCCTCCTCGTCTGTGAGGTTAGAGCCAGGCCCGCCGTGGGGACACCGTGACAGCGGGCCGTGCAGGGAGCGGCGTCTGGACCCAGCAAGGTTCCTACCAGGCAGTGGCCCCGTGCTTTCCCCTGACGCCAGCTGTGCGGGCACCCGGGGCCTCATCAGCTCCAGGGGCGGCGGGGACAGGACCTCGTGGTCATTGCGTCCAGGCCACGTGATCACTGTGGTTCCCCGGAGCTAAGGAGGGGGTGGAGAACGGGGCGCAGTGCTGGCCGCTCCCTGTCCGCTGCCTGCTTTGTGCTGGGCGTGCCCAGGGCACCGCAGACACCCAGCGGGATGAGAGATGACTGATGGCCGCCGGCCCGCGGTGGCCCCGGGGCTCAGGACACAGAGTCATAGGGAGATGGATGTGGCCCCGGGGCTCCTCTGCCCTCTGCCCAGGTGGGGGCTGGGCTGGGTCCTGGCTTTGTCGCCCTGCCAGCCCTTAGCGTCGTCTCCCCGTGTGGCGTCGGAGCCATTCCATCCTCGAGGCCCCTCCCCGCCACGCCCTGATGCCGACCAGCCGACCAGCCACAGAGGCTCAGTGTCCGGGGCGGCGGCACTGACGGGGACACGCTCCTTTGCTAGGACCTTTAATGGCGGTGCTCGAGGTGCGGGGTCCTCGGCTCCGGGCCAGGCCGGGCTCGGGGCCCAGGGAGCGTCTCGCCCCCACGCGGTGGGACACGTGCCGGGCAGGGCAGGGCGGAGCCTATCACCTCCCAGGAGGCACGGCTGCTGCGGGAAGGACGCCCCAGTGACCCGACAGGTGCGTGGATGGCGCTCGTGCGTGACTGGCCTGTGACTCAGCGAGGGGGAAGGTCACAGCGCCGCCCAGCGGAGGCTGAGGACCGCCCGGCAGGTGCTCACGGAGCGTGGGGACCACGTCCGCAGGGGCCGCATCCTCCCTGTGGGCCGGGGGCACCGGGACGTCTCCGTGAATGACTCCTCCTGTCCCACAGCAAATGGCTCCGCGGCTCGTCAGTGTGGCCGTTTTGTGCACCAGGAGCTGACACAGAAAACGTGGGGTCAGGTAGGAGAGAGCTGAGCTGTGGCTGCCGCGCGTGTCCTGCAGGGGGAGGACGTCCGGACGGGCGGGAGGCTGGGCAGGGACACCCGTGGGGTCAGAGGCGGCAGGTGCAGAGAGCCGGGCGGGCGGCGGGGAGGCGGGGGTGGGGCTGGCAGTGCTTGGGGACGGGGGCAGGGACGCGTAGGGACGCCCAGGGACGCCCAGCGGGGAGGCTGCTCGATCAGCGGCTGGTCCTTGCTCAGGGCTCCTGGGGCTGGAGGGAGAGACGCGTCCCTGGGCGCCTGGAGGCGGGAGAGGCCCTTGGGCAGATCCCGAGGAACACCACCGGCTCTGCCCCCGGATTGTGCTGGGCGGAGACGCTCACTGTGGGCGGAAGGGAGCTGTCCGTGCGGACCTGGGGGCTGGCCTGAGTGACCACCTAAGAGAAGGTGGGGACGCACGGGGACAATTGTGGGAAGCTTAGCCCGACATCATGGAGGACAGAGAGGGACCGGGGACGGGGTCCTGGCTGTGAAAGGCTTTTTCTTAAACCCCCTTGTGAGAGGAGACGGTGTGAGCGCCTGTGTGGACCCGCGGGGGACGGGAAGCAGGGGGCACAGCGGGCGAGGGGCCCCCCGACCAGGGCCCCGGGAGCCAGGCGCGGGCCATGTGGTGCCGCGATCGGGGGGAGGGTCCCAGGGGCGTCTCCGTGCCATGACGGCTGCTGGGAAGTCGTCACAGGGCGGGGGGGGCTGGCTCCCCGAGGGCGCACCCCGGCCCTGCAGGTGCTCCGGGGTCTCCAGCCGGCCCCGCCCCACTCACCCGGGCGGGGTCAGGCCGGCACGGCCCTCGCCCTCTCTGACCCTGTGTGCTCAGGCTCCATGGGAACATGTGTCCTGCACAGTGGGCCCCACGAACCAGGGGCGCTCTCTGCCCAGAAAACTCAGAGAGGGTCTCTCGGCGTCCTGATCCACATACGTGTGATGTCCTCATTCAGATAGAGGAGAGTGTTCTCACTGGAATCCTTTGAAGCTGCCACTCTAGCCACTTGCCGGAAAGTTCCGTGAGGTCCATTTGTCCTCTGCAGTGAGTGAGGGCCGCCTTCCCGGGTCTGCGCGGGCCGACCGTCCGGGCGCGGGGCCGTCAGGAGGCGTCGTTTCCCCACACGGCTGCTCCTGGCTCGGGCCGGGCTCCTGGGACCCCCCCCCCTCCCCCGGCCCCAGCCAAGCCCCATCTGGCTCTCCAGGGAGGGGGTAACTTAGCCGTGGGGTCTGCCGGGCACTGGGCGTTTCTGCTCAAAGTCCTGCTCTCTCTGGTTTTCTGGATGCTTCTCTTTGTTGCTGGGCCCTCAGTGTCTTCCAGTTGACTCTGGCCAGTTCAGCAAGCCCTCAGAAGGGTTCTGTGGCCACACTCGGGGGGCAGAGGGCCGTGAGGCACAGCACCCCCCCTCCCCAAAGGCCCCGGTGCCCAGCAAGGACACAAGCTGGGCACAGCTCGGGCAGAAGTGCCCCTGGCCCAGGCTGCCCCCTCACCCGCCCCGTGTGGCTGGGCCGCACCCAACGGGAGCGTCTCGGCAGCCTCCAAGGCCGTCCCCGGGCAGGGCCTGCCCTGGAGATGGCCCTGCGCACCCTCCCTTCCCCCCGGGACCAGCAGGGAGCTCCCAGGG
>PISW01005342.1:117266-137286 GCA_004023785.1 Mungos mungo
GGCTGCCCCCTCACCCGCCCCGTGTGGCTGGGCCGCACCCAACGGGAGCGTCTCGGCAGCCTCCAAGGCCGTCCCCGGGCAGGGCCTGCCCTGGAGATGGCCCTGCGCACCCTCCCTTCCCCCCGGGACCAGCAGGGAGCTCCCAGGGCAGTTAACCCCCTTTGGGGCAGGCTAGGCCAGGTGTGGGTGGTCACTCTCCAGGAGAGGGGGGCTGGGCGCTGGGGGGCAGTGAGGGGCCTGTCCTCTGGGGGGGGCAGGGAGGGGCCTGTCTTCTGGGGGGCAGTGAGGGGCCTGTCCTCTGGGGGTGGACGGTGAGGGGCCTGTGCTCCAGGACCCAGTGTCTTAGTAGCTAAGGGACCCAGAGCAATTTGGGGCATTAGGGCCCCACAATGGAAACGGGAACGGTGACAATCCGGGCCAAGGTCACGACGGACACCGTTCTCAGAGTGCGAGCCGCCAGGTCAACCCCTAGAGCCCTGCCATGCCTCCGCCTGAGTGTCCCCTCCACATTGGCCTGGATTCTCCTGCAGTGGGAAGCAGCCACCGCACCCTCGGAGGGGTGGGTGGGGCAGGGCCTGCTGAGGCGCCTCTCCTGGGCCCGCCCCGGCCGCGCTCTCCCTGCCCTCACGGCCCGTCCCTGGGCATGTCTGTGTCCTGGGGTCTTCTTCTCATAAGGACACAAGTTGGACTGGATCAGGGGCCCCCTCACGTCCCCCTCGAAGACCCCGCATCCAGACCAGAGCAGTTACATTCCGGGGAGGCAGGGGTTAGGATTTCAGCACAGAACCGGGGGGACGCCGCTCACCCTCCAGCGGCCCCTCCAAGGGGGGCGACAGTGGCTCGCCTCCTTCAGTCCGCCCCGCCCCTCCTGACAGCCCGTGGCCTCGGCGTCGGTGCCGGGCTTCCAGAAGACACAGAGCTCCCTTCCTGTCCTGTCCCCTCCGCTCAGAAATACACGTGACGCAGCGAGCTTCTGCTGATGGCCGAGTGTCCCCTGGGGGGTGCCCGTCGGGACCCTGTTCAGAGGCTCTTTTCCAACCACGTCCCCAAAGTCCCTGACGCCGGCGGTGCGGGGACACAGACCGGGGGAGGGGCCGCTGAGCAGGGGCAGAGGCTCCGCCGCGAGTCTGTGAGCCACGAGAGAGTCTGGGTTTTCAATCTTTAATTTGCTTTATTAGCGGGCGTCAGCGATCTGAGCAGATACACATGTCTTCCCGCCAGAGGGGATGACTCTCCTTCCGGTCCCAGGAGGGAACACACATCTCGTCCTGAGACAGACACTATTTTTATGTTTTTTTGTAATACTTTTGAGTATTAAACTTTTATAGTGTTTTTAAAAATTCAAGAAGGAACTTGAAGATTCCATGCATCCCGTGGCTCCGGTGCAGCGGCGCTCGGGGAGGGAGAGACGGGGGGAGTGTGGGGTCACGTGGCCCAGGGTTCGAGTCCAGCGGACCCCGGCCGGCTCTCGTGCTCTCTGAGCCCCCAGGTTGGGGGCGGGGCGGGGGGGGCGTGAGGCTCCTCGGGGGCGGTGTCTGTGTGGCTCCCAGACCCTTCGAGGTGAGCGGGTCATTGGACGTACGTGATTCCTGCTCGAGTCAGAGGCCGCGGGGCTCCCAGCGCCTGTCGCCCTGGCCTCACGCTCCGCGGTCAGGAGGGCTGGGCCTGGGCACCGCCGAGCTCGGACCCGACTCCACGGTCCCAGCCCGCCACCCTCGGAGTGGAATGCCGCCTGCGGGGCCGCATGTGCCCCGCTGCCCTGAGGCCAGCCAGCTGCTGCTCTCTGTCCGGCATTTTCCGGGGTCAAGAGAGAGACACATCATCATCTTCACTCAGATGCTCACCCGCTGGCCTCCGGAAGCGGCTCTGCACGGCTGAAACCTAGCGGTCACGGGGAGTCCAGTCCACGGGGCTGCGGCCTCCAGGGTGGGGACAGGGCCCTTGTGCAGCCCGGGGTGCCTGGCCGTTGGCATCGCAGGGGCGGGAGCAGCGCTGGGAGGGCTTGTGTGCGTCCCGAGGGCGGCTTCCCGAGCAGGCACTACACACCTCACTCTCCGTTCCCTTAGGAAGGTCACAGGCCGTCCTCGGTCCCCGTCCCCAGGAGTCACACGCTGGCATCGGGTAAGGACCCATGAAGACAGGATTCTAAGAAAATGCGAAGGCGAATGCAGGAGGCACGTCTCGCAGAGGTGGGCTGGCATTCCAGAGTGAGCGCCTACTGCATGCACCTCCCTGGCTGGTGACTGCGGGACAAAGACAGGGGATGTGTGGTCCCTGTCCTTTCAGAGGAGGGCATCTGGGAGCAGCAGAAAGACACAGTCAGCAACAGCCATGCAGTATGGGGGAGGGGCCGACTGGAGGGGGCAGGGGTGCGGCCGAGCGGGAAGGGCCAGCCGCGGGGAAGCAGCCAGTGCAGACATTCAGGGGACACTCTGTGCCGGGGGGCGCGGTGGCAGCGGTGGCGAGCAGGGAGCAGGGCAAGAGGGGGCCGGTCCAGCCCTCCAGGGTCCCTGGCGCCGGATCAGAGAGTTCAGACCAGATACCGGCATCAGCAAGGAACCTGTGGGCGGCCAAAGTGACTTCATTGGACCCAGGTGGCTGGCCAAGCACAGAGTCACTTGTCTTCTCCCTAGAAATGTCATAAAAATGACAGAACAGGGAGAGCAGAGGGGAATAAGGACACACAAGCGATGACAGCCAGGGAGCGAGTCCCGGGAGCGGCAGGGTGGCCGGGACTCTGTGTGTGCTGGGCAGACTGATGGAGAAGCCACAGCAAACCGTCCAGGAAAAGGAGCAGGAAACGGCCCTGCAGAGACCAGAGCACCCCCCACCCCTGCCCAGAGCCCTGTGGGCAGAGCAGGGAGCGCGGGGCGACCTCCGGGGCCATCTGGACAAACGGGCGCAGGGAAGATCATCTGAAACTCCTTCCTGAACAAAGCGGGGCGCTGGCAATCTGGGCGGCACCCCGGCGGGCTCGCCCTGGATCAGCTCTCCGATCTGAACGCCAGCTCGGCCAGAGCTCCTGCAAAGCGGGAATCCTCGGCGTGTCCGGGTCCCGGTGTCTGGCACACTCGGCGTTGGACTCTAGCGTCCCGCAGACTTGCTCGGGGAGGTGGGGAGCCTGCGGTTCTGTGATCTGTGAGGCCGCGGTGGGCCAGCTCTGCTCACGCACGTGCCCTCGGGAGCTGGCGGCCCTGGGTTTCTACTCAGGGGACATTCCCAGGCCATGCCTGAGGAAATAAGAAGAAGAAAAAGCATCAATAAAAATTAGCAGAGTCCTCGTCCATTTGATTAAAAAACAAGAACCTCAAAGATGATCGAGTTGCAGAATGGCTATGGCCACATATGAGGTTGGGTGAGGGGATGTTACAAGCAGTGGGGGGAGGGGGGAAGCAGACTTAACGGAAGACAAAGTGTTCACAGATGAAAAGAAAAATTGGGGCTGAGAAAAGCCATGAGTTAAAAGAAATTCTTTTACGTTGATTTATTTATTGAGAGAGAGAAAGAGAGAGAGAGAGCATGCACCTGCACACAAGCGGGGGAGGGACAGAGGGAAGGAGACAGAATCCCAAGCAGGTGCTCCACTGGCAGCGCAGAGCTGG
Source organism: Mungos mungo (assembly GCA_004023785.1). Classification (NCBI taxonomy): domain Eukaryota; kingdom Metazoa; phylum Chordata; class Mammalia; order Carnivora; family Herpestidae; genus Mungos; species Mungos mungo. The sequence goes on from PISW01005342.1 coordinate 120,869, forward strand.
ACGCGGTGCTTGAACTCACAAACTGTGAGATCATGATCTGAGCCGAGATCAAGAGTCGGACACTTAATTGACTGAGCCCCCCACATGCCCCATGAGTTTTTAGATTCCAAAGAATAAACTGTGGGACAAAATAGACTAAGAAAAGAATTAAGCCCTTGGATACATTCTGGATAAATGCCAGAGCTCCCCAAATTCAGAGCCTGTCCACAAATCGTCAGTGCCTCCCTCCCACGGAGACGGACTCCTGGGACGGGACACGGTCTTCATGGCGACAGGCTTTTAGCAGCAACACCAAACCCAGTGAGAACATGTCTTTAAAGATCAGAAAGTATTTCGGTTCTATAATTCTATCCCAGGAAAAGTATTACTCAAGTAGAAGACCAAAATTACATGATTTTCGTGCATGAGGAAACTCAGAAAATTAAATTTTCTTTCCACGGGCTCTTTTTAGAAAGCAACTGGGGTCACCTGGGTGGCTCAGTCGGTGAAGTGTCCGACTTCGGCTCAGGTCATGATCTCACCATTGGTGGGTTCGAGCCCCGCGTCGGGCTCTGTGCTGATGGTTCAGAGCCTGGAGCCTGCTTCCGATTTCGTGTCTCCCTTACTCTCTGCCCCTCTTCCACTCCTGCTTTGTCTCTCTCTCCCTCAAAAATAAATAAACATTAAAAATGTGAAAGGAAAGTAACGTGAACACACATGTAAACAAAAGGAAAGTGAATGAAAACGGGAATCCAGTGAGAAGGATCAAGAATGATAAGGAAGAAACAGGCAAATCTCATAGCTAATTTTAAATGGACTTTTAGGTATCATGTTTGTAAAACGAGAAGCTCAAATTTTATTTGTTAATAATAATTGTGTATTTTTAAGATGTACCTGATGGTTTGATATACATGAAATCACGGCTACCGTCCAGCGAATTAATATGTCATCTACCCAGAGTTACTACCTTTTCGTGATGCGAGCACCCGAAATCGATGCCTTAAGCAAATTTCCAGTGCCCCGTACGGCAGTGTTAACAAGCGCCCTCATGCCGTCCATTACTTCCCTAGATTTACTGACCTCGTATGACCTTGTGTGACGACAACTCCCCATTCATGTCTGGGCTTCATGAGCCATTCCGAACCCCATGGACGGGCACTCAGGTTGTGTCCACACTCTGACTGTTGGGAAGACGCTGCAGTCAACATGAACCTCTTTGAGGCGCTGATTTTATCTCCTTAGGATATAAATGGTTGTGGGGGCTTTCAGTTTCTGAGGGCCCTCCACCCCGCCTTCCACAGCGGCGGCACCGGTCCGCATTCCCACCAACAGTGCCAGGGGCTCCTCCTTCTCTGCATCCTCGCCGACACCTGTTATTTCTCAGGTTTTTGATAACAGCCATTATAGCAGATGCGAGGCGATACCTCTTTGTGGTTTTATCTGCATTTCTCTGACGAGTGGTGATGCTGAGCACCTTTTGAGAGAGCGGTTGACCATCTTCTCTGGGAAAAATGTCTGTTCAGGTCCTTTGCCCATTTTTTAATCAGGTTGTCTGGTTTCTGCTGTTGAGTTGTAGGGGTTTCTTACATAGTTTGGACATGAGCCCCTTATTGGCTATGTGGTTTGTAACTATTTTCTTCCAATCCATAGTCACTTTCGTATCACACTGTGGTTTCCTTTGCCCCCCAAGCTTCTCAGTTTGATGTCATCCCACTTTATTCTTCCTTTTGTTGCCATATCCAAAAAATTCATTGCCAAAATACAAAAACACAAACAACCCCCCAAACTCCCAAAAATTCATTGCCAAGGCCGATGCCCGGAACTTTTTGCCTATATTTTCTTCTAGTGGTTTTATGGTTTCGAATTTTATGTTTAAGTCTTTAACCCACTTTGAGCTGATTTTTGTGCATGGTGTAAGACCAGGGGTCACATGCCTTTCTTCTGCAGGCGGCTGTCCGGTGTTCCCAGCACAGTGTGCTGGAGAGACTGTGCTTTTCCCTCTGGGCAACTTGGAATCTTCGTCAAAAGTTAGTTGACTGTTTCTGCTTGAACTTACTTCTGAGTTCTATTCTGTTCCATCGGTCTATGTGTCTGTTACTTTGCCAGTAGTGTTCTGTTTCAATGACCATAGCTTTCTCTTATAATTTGAAATCAGAAATTGTGATGTGTTTGACTCTGCTGCTTCTCAAGGTGGCTTGGACCATTTAGAGTCTTCTGTGGTTCCATATGAATTTCAAATTTTCAATTTCTTATTTCTCTGAAAAAATGCCATTGGAATTTTGATAAGGATTGCACTGAATCCGTGTATCATTCCAGGGAGTATGGACATTCTAACAACATAAATTCCTCCAATCCGTGACTATGGGTTATCTGTTTTACATATTTATGCATTCTTTATTTTTGATGTCTCTGTGATTTGCTTTATTTTTTATTTTTTTAATAGTTTATTGTCAAATTGGTTTCCATATAACACCCAGTGCTTCTCCCCACCAGTGCCCCCCACCATGACCATCACCCCCTGCCTCCCTCCCCCTCCCCCTTCAGTCCATGGTTCGTCTTCAGTATTCAGTAGTCTCCCTTGATCTGTGTCCCTCACTCTCCCTCGCTCTCTTTCCCCCTTCCTCTCCCCATGGTCCCCTGCCAGGTCTCTCCTGTTAGACCTATGAGTGCAAACATATGGTATCTATCCTTCTCTGCCTGACTTACCTCACTTAGCATGACACCCTCGAGGTCCATCCACTTTGCCACAAATGGCCATATTTCATTCTTCCTCATTGCTATATAGTACTCCATTGTGTATATATACCACATCTTCTTGATCCACTCATCAGGTGATCGACATTTAGGCTCTTTCCATGATTTGGCTATTGTTGACAGTGCCGCTATGAACACTGGGGTACCTATTCATGTATTCTTGAATTTCTTTCATCAGGGTCTTACTGTTTTTAGTGTATAGATCTTTCTCCTTCTTGGTCATATTTATTCCCAAGTATTATATTCTTTTTGATGCTATCATAAATGGGATGGTTTTCTTGATTTCAGACAAATCATTGTTAGTGTGAAGAAATACAACTGATCTGTATATGCTAAGTCTGTATTTTGCAACTTTCCTAAATTTGTTTATTCATTTTAACATCTTTTTGTGGAGTCTTTAGAGTTTTCTATGTATAGGGTCAAAACAAATCCAACAATGTATCAAAGATTATACACCGTGGCCAAGTGGGATTTGTCCCTGGGATGCAAGGTCAGCTTCCGTACAGAAGTGGATCGGTGTGACGCGCCGTGTTAACAGAATGAGGGGACAACCACGAGACCTCTCAATAAAGGAGAAGATGTACTTGACAAAATTCAACGTTCATCCACGATTAAGACCTTCAGCAAAACAGGGCATCAGACGAGGTTTCCTCAACATAAGAAGGACATTTGTGAGGAGCTCATGTTGACATCTTAATCAGTGGGGAACTGGGCACATTTTCCTCAAGGCTCTGGAAGGAAAGGCTGCCCACTCTCACCGCTCTATCCAGCACCGCACTGAAGGGTCAGCCTGAGCAGTCAGACAAGAAAAAGAAATGAAAGTCCCTTAAATTAGAAACGAAGGAGTGAATAATCTCTGTTTGCAGATGATGGGGTCCTATATGGAGAACACAGTAACTGAAATATTCAAAAAGGAGATCTCCACGGGCTGTCCGGAGATCCTGTGAGGACGGAGAAGAGAGGAGAGAGCGGAAACATGCTGAGGGTCTGATTTTCCTCAACAGACGGACAGAACAATTTCGTGTGACTTTTAGAAGCGTTCTGGCGAAACAGTTCATGGTTCCGGACCGGCTCTCAGGCAGCTGGACGTCCACGTTAACAAAACGAATTTTAAGAACTACTTTACACCATACTCAAAAAGCAATTCTAGTTAGATCATGGATCTAAAGCTTAGAGTTTAAAAGATAGGGGTGCCTGGGTGACTTAGTCAGTTCAGCACCTGACTCTTGATTTCGGCTCAGGTCGGGATCTCACAGATCATGGGTTTGAGCCCCGTGTTGGGCTGTGTGCTGACAGCTTGGAGCCTGCTTGGGACTCTCTCTCTCTCTCTCTCTCTCTCTCTCTTTCTGCCCCTCCTCTGCTCTTTCTCTCCCTCAAAATAAATGGATAAATTTTAAAAAATACTTTTTTTAAGTTAAAAAGAAGCATAGGTAAATATCCTCATAAACTTTGAGTAGGCAGAGTTAAGAGTAATAATTTTGGTAGCATAAAGAGTATTTAAAGAGGCATATTTAAAAAAATAAAGAAGACTGAAAATATTCAAATGGACAAATATATTCAGGTAAGTGCATATATTTTTAAAATGTAAAACAGGTGTGTTAATATTAATCTTGCACAATGGAAAATTCAAGTCAAAGATTGGAAAACACTAGCTTATTAGTCGTGCTTTAGTTTTTTGTTAAAAATAGGAAATTGAAAAATGTCATGGATGTTTAACTCAATAAGTTGGGAGGATAAACATTAGTCTGAACACACACATTCCTCCAAACAAAACAAAACAAAATCTGGAAGATGAAATTACAAAGTTAAAAGCAGGAATTAATAAAATATTTAAAAATATTTATGAAAAATTAAAAAAAACAAAACCAAAAGAAGTTTGTTTGCAAAGATGGAGAATTAGAAAAACTTTGGCAAGAAGTGGCTGGAAAAAATCAAGGGAAGTCACAGATGGAAATATTATGAATAAAATATCTCATAGCGACAGTGGAGTTTGAAAATATAGGAGAAGAGTGTCTTAGAGCCAATTTTGTGCCCATAAATTTAATATCTATGATGAAATGGAAATTTTATAGAAAACTATAAAATACCAAAATTTACTAGAGGAGATAAACATTCCAGAAAGATCTATATCCATTTCATAAATTGAAACATTACTCAGAAATCTTTCCATTACATTTCTCAAGCATCCCAAGCTCCATCAAGGCACCAGGAAGGGGGGTTTTTGACGTAAGATTCCCAAGACCCGAAGGGAAAAAATAGGCACTTTTTAATACAGAGGAGGAGACATGGGAAAGGGTCCCGTTTCTCTTTACCTGAAGAGAACGGAAACGCCCTCGACACCAAAAATGGACAAAGAGTAAAATTATAGGTTAAGAACTGCTGTGAAGACAGACGCAAAAGTCCTAAGTACAATACGGTAAATTGAAGTTAGCAGTGTATAAAAAATAGCACATATGGCGAGGTAGTATTTACCTCGTTTATTTCAAGAACGCACTGGCTTTTATAACATTAGGAAAACTCCATTTAAGTAATTCATCCTACGAAGACATTTAGAGGCTCCTGGCGGCTCAGTTGGTTAGGCGACCGACTCTTGACTTTGGCTCAGCCATGATCTCGCGGTTCGTGGGATCAAGTCCCGTGTCGGGCTCTGCACTGACAGCTCAGAGGCTGTCTGGGATTCTCTCTCTTCTTCTCTCTGCCCCTGCCCTGCTTGTGCTGTCTCACTGTCTCTCACTCACTCATTCAATAAATAAATATATATTTAAAAGAAAAGAAATTTGAAAAGAGGGGCACCTGGGCGGCTCAGCTGAGTCAGTGTCCGACTCTTGGTTCCCGCTCGGGTCCTGATCTCACAGTTCGTGGTTCCACCCCGCGGGCAGCACCTGCTTGGGGTTCTCTCTGCCTCTGTCTGCCCTTCTCCACGCCTCACAGATCCGTAAATAAAACTTGAAACAAATCTTTGAAAAGAAAAATACATATCACAACTCACAAAGAAGAGGCATTTAATACGATTGTAGCACTCTAATATTTAAAACCAGCCAATAACCGACACATAAGGGCACCAACACCCTAATGTCTCGGCAGACTGGGAATAAAGGTGAAAACACTGACTCCCAACACATGTCTCCATCCAACCACCCTGGTGAGACTACAGACCAAATATCACCCCTGGTGAGACTACAGACCAGTCAGTTCCCTTTAGAGACAGGAGCGGGGTCAGAGTTTTCCTCGACACCGTCCTGAGCGTTGGGGGCAGGGCCGGGGAGAGAAGGCGCTTCTCCGAGCTGGACGGGAAGAACCCCAGGGGCTCGTGTGCAGAGTCCCTGAGCGCTGACACAGAGCCGGTCACGGCAAACGTCATCCAGATGGCGGGAATGTGCAGACATCACTCATCATAACCTCACTAAACAGGTGGTGTGATGGTCACTTTGCGTGTCCCCTTGGTGAGGCTGGGGGGGCCCAGGTGACTGGTGAACGTTATTTCCGGGGGTGTGTTTAAGGCCTTTCCGGAAGAGGTCAGCCCCTGAATCGGAGTAAAGAAGGTTCGCCTTCCCCAGTGAGGGCCACCATCCCCCGAGCCTTGGAGGGCTGGGCCAGAGCCAACGGGTGGGGGAGGGTGAATTCTCGCTTTCCCTCTGCAGCGGGGACCCCCATCTCCTCCTGCCCAGGGACACCGAGGTCCCGTCCTCAGGCCTTCAGACCAGGACTGAGTTGTACCAGTGACCGTCCTGGTCTCTAGCCAGTGGACCACCAGGGCCGGCGCCTCTCGGCCTCCACGGCCCCCAAAGGGGCCGATTCCTCTACTACGTCTCCCGCCCTTGTCACGTGTCCTCCAGCTTCCGTTTGTCCAGAGAACTCCGGCTAATACAGCAGAGACAGTAACGGTCAGTAAGCAAAAAACTATGTCATTCAGTAATCAACCTACCAACATTTATGAGGGGTCCTTTTTTTTTTTTAATGTTTTATTTATTTTTGAGAGAGACAGAGTGTGAGTGGAGGAGGGGCAGAGAGAGAGGGAGACACAGAATCTGAAGCAGCTCTAGGCTCCGAGCTGTCAGCACAGAGCCTGATGCGGGGCTGGAACCCACAAACCACGAGATCATGACCTGAGCCGAAGCCGGACGCTCAACCAACTGAGCCACCCAGGCGCCCCTAAGGTGTTCTTTTTAAGCAGAATAAAGATATCTGGACAATATTAAGACAGAAAAATAAGAACGAGGGGACTTAGCATAAGATAGCATCTCCTGGAACAGCGGGAGGAAGTCCACGCGGCGGGTGCAGAGTGAACACACAGACCAGTGGTCTGTCTCGGAGCCACGATGGAAGGAGACACAGCTTGTGACGAGGGTCCTACGACCGACGGCCTTTCCGTGTGGAAAATAAAGAGATTCCGCGGCAGAAAAGCTGCTGTGAAACACTGTGAATAAATAGCCATTATTTGCCCGTGTGTTTTGGGGACATGGCTGCAGGGGCTGGGGCGCTGCCGGAGGGGAGGCCGCAGGGGCTGGGGCGCCACCGGAGGAGAGACCTCACCGGACCGGCCCAGGACGTCACCCCGCACAGGACGAGTGCCCCCTGTTCCCTTTCTGGGAGATTCTGGCCCTGAGGGATCAGGTAGGACACGGGGACCTGTGGGGCCTGAACACCGGTGCCAAGTGCCCGTGCCCTGCATCCAGGGACAGAGGAGACCAGCTTGCTTGTTTTCTGCTTAGAAACCGGAGCTGCCGAAAGCACTCCATTTACAAGACAGATGCAGGTGCATTTGAGACAAAGTGTAACGGGGAGGGGGGGAGGGGGAGGGGGCTGGGGGGAAGGGCCTGTCGGGGGAGGGCTGAAGGATCGGTGCCCCGCCTCCTGCCCGGGCTGAGGCCTGAAGCTCCTGGAGGGAGAGGCTGCCCTCCGGTCAGTCCCTGCTCCCTGCCCCCCGCAGGTGGGTCCCTGCCGCTCAGCCAGATTTCCTTCGCCCGTGGAGCCTCTTCGTGGGGGCCCGTCCTGCCGAGGTGAGCACTCCATCTGCAGGGGTGACATGGCGCGGCTGCACCGGGGCCGTGCTCTCTCCAGGGATCTTCTCCCGGAAAACGAAAGGGCTGCCGCAGCCTTGGACGGGGTAGCAAAGCAGGTGGAGAGGCCTGCCGGTGACAGTCCCGACCTGGGAGGCCCGTGTCACCCCCCCCCCCCCCCCCCCGGCTCTGGGGCAGCACTCCGCCTGTCTCCCACCTGCCCGGACACACGCCCCTTCCCTCCTCCCTCAGCAGCCTGGGCCCTTGATTCCTGATGCTGGTGGCCGGGCTCGGGCTAGACCGCCAGGACAAAATGGCGAGGGGCCCGTGACCCCTACTTGCGCGGATGCCCTCGGTCTCCTGAGGGATGGGACACATCTGACACGTCCTCCTTCAGACCATGGAGCTACAAAGGACAGATCAAATCCCCAGGGACTCCCTGGAGGAGGTGCACTCCTGGTGGGAGACCCCCATGGTAAGTGTCTTCATTGGTGGGGACAGAGGACATAGTGGAGGAGGGACCCACTCCCTCGAACACAAATGCCCACGTGGCAGCAAAAGTGGCGCAGGGCATCAGCTGTCTGCCCAGATGAGCAGCCCCGGTGACGGGGGCACAGCCTGAGCCATCTCCCGTGGCAGCGAGGGGCAGGGACCCCACGGACGAGCCCGTCACCCGTCCCTGCAAACCGCGGGCATTGGAAGGGCCGGGCAGACTCCAGCTTCATCACTGCTCCCGGCCCGGATGCTCCTCCAGCGCCGGCTTAGCGGGAGGCGCGCGGCCAGGATCACACTGAGCTCAGCTCCCAGGACGCAGGATATTAAATCCATCAAACTAAATTAAAAGCTTTGGCCAGCTCTTGAACTCAGGGTTGAGAGGCAGCCCTTTCTTCTTATTCCAGCGGCTTCCCGGGAGGCCGCCCAGCCTGCGGGGATCTGCGAGGACTCGGCGGCTGAATTATTTAACGGCAGAGCGGGGCTGGGATGCGGGAAGGCGTCCTGCCGCCCAGGCGCTGTGGCGGCTCCGTGGCAGAGCCCTGGCGGCGCCCACTGGCGAGGACAGCAGAGCGTGCGTGGAAGACTCTGGATGGACCTGCCCATCCCGGTAGGGTGGGGGCGGGGGTCCCAGCTCGGGAGACCCCGTCAGCAGCAGCCCTGCCCCGGGGGCCCGAGGCAGCCCCGCTCCGGCCAGAGCTGTGGGTTTGCCCCCCAGCTGCACTCTTCGGAGCTGGGTGACCCGGGGCAAGCAGGGCCAGCGCCCTGAGGACGCCCCCCGCTCTGCACGACCGCACTCACCCCAGCACAAAAGCCCAGGGGCCGGCCGTGTCCTTCGCCTGAGGGTTACAGCAGGAGAAGAAAACAGACCACATGCCCATCTCGGGGAGCCTGCAACCCAGTGACAGATGCAACCATGTGGCCCCAGCGAAGGTACAGTCAGGGTGTGTGCTGAGAAGCGGAATGAGGTCACTAGGGGGGCTGCTTGGAGCAGGGGAGCTGGGCCCATGGGGCCAGGAGCTGACCAGGCCTTGAGCCAGAGGAACTGCGTCCTGGGCCACGAGGCGAGCCCCCGCCGGGGGTCAGGGGAAGAGAGGGCCGGCCACACGGCCAGTGCTCCGGGAGGGGGCACAGGGGTCAGGGGAGAAGGGCTGGCGGTGCCCAGGGCTGGACCCCCGGCATTGGATGTCTTGCTCTAGAATCACTGCGAAGCCAGGAATGGGGGTCCGGCCAGTGGGGACAGGGTCCGTGTGCCCCGTAGTGGGCCCCTTGGCTACTGTATCCACAGGCGACTGGCAGCCTCCTCCGCGCTGTCACCGCCACCAGCAGGAGTCCAGGCTGGTCCTCCTCACTCCCACCCCTGTTTGGTCAACTCCCTTCTCCAACACGGTGATGAAGGGGTCTGCGCACCAGGAGGACCTAACAGTCCTTGACGCGAACGCACCTCGCAGCAGAGGCCACGCGACGGGAGGCAAGACGGGGCAGCACCGCCAGGAGCAGGCCCACCGCTGAGAGAGCTGGAAGCTTCCGCACCCGGAACGGCGGATCCAGCGGGGAGCTCCGCGGCGCCGCCTGCTGGGTGTGGTCGGCGTGAGGACACTTCATCCAGCGGCAGCGGAACTCACGCCCGGCTCACGCTCACACGGAACTCCCGCTGCGGCAAACCACCCTGGGGCACCTGGGGCCCCTGGGGCCCCTCAACAAATGTTTAAAGATAGAAAATCAAATGTCTGCTTTCAGACAGTCACGTAGTGAAATGAGGCATTAAGATCCGAGGGACAGTGGGGAAAATTCCAAACGCAGTTAGAGATTAAACAACACACCGCTAAATAACACAGGAGTCAAAGAAGACATCTCACGAGAAATGTAAAACTATCTTCAGTTAGGGGCGGGCAGCTCAGTCGGTGAAGTCTCCGACTTCGGCTCAGGTCGTGATCTCACAGCTCGTGGGTTCGAGTCCCGAGTCGGGCTCTGCGGTGACAGCTCGGAGCCCGGAGCTGCTTCGGATTCTGTGTCTCCCTCTTTGCCCCTCCCCTTCTGTTTATTTATTTTTGAGAGACAGAGAAAGGCAGCATGAGCAGGGGAGAGTCAGAGAGAGAGGGAGACGCAGAATCCGAAGGCTGCACTGACAGTTCCCAGCCTGCTTGGGATTCTCTCTCTACTTCTCTCTCTGCTTCTCCCCCCTTCTCTTTCTGTAAATAAATAAAATAAAGTAAAAAAGAAATGCCAAACACCGATCCTTTGACAACATCCATAAAATTGACAAGCCTCTAGCCAGACTAAGAGAAGAAAGATAATTACTCACATCAGAAATGAAAGCTGAGACATCAAAGTAGATCTCGTGAACGTTAAAAGGCTAAGGAGGAAACGCAATGAGCTGCACAAATCCTGGGTGAGAATCTGGATGGGACGGGCCAGTTCCTGGAGAGACGCAACCTGCCCGAACACGAGAAGAAATGCATGGTCTGAACAGGCCTCTATTGACCAGAGAATTGACTCAATAATGGAGAACCTTCCAAAGCAGGAGGCACCAGGCCCAGACGGCTCCACTGGTGAATTCGGCCGAATGTTTCGGGAAGAAGCCGCACCAGAGTCTTCGATCTCTTTGAGAAGACAGAAGCCGAGGAGGCCGGGACTAGATGAAAACCGGGACCAGACAGAGACACGGTGGAAGCAGACGCTGAAGCCCAGGGTCCCTCACAGACACAGACGCAAAAATCCTCAGCAAAACCTTAGCAGGTCAAGTCCAACAGCGTCTGAAAGGACTCCTGCACCGCAGCCACGTGGGGTTTCCCTGAGGCCGGGGACGCTCGCTCCACGTTGGACCCAGGTGACGAAGATGTGTCCACACAGGCTCACTGATTGTGACAGATGCCCCACTCCAGGGAGGTGTGGGAGGGCGTGTTCACACGTGTGTGCGTGTGTGTGTGTGTGTGTGTGTGTGTGTGTGTGTGCCGGGAGTATATGAGAAAAGTCTCTACTTTCTTTAAAAATTTTTTTATTTTAATGGTTTTTATTTACTTGTTTATTTACTTTTGAGAGAGAGAGAGAGCAAGAGCGAGAATGAGAGAGAGAAACAGAGAGACAGAGAGAGACAGAGAGAGCACGCACCCATGATCGGGGGAGGGGCAGAGCGAGAGGGAGACCCAGAATCAGAAGCAGCTCCAGGCTCCGGACGGTCAGCACAGAGCCCGACGCAGGGCTCGAACTCACAACCAGTGAGATCCTGATCCTGACCTCAGTCAGATGCTTAACCGACTCAGCCGCCAGGCGCCCCAAGGAAATGTCTCTAGTTTCCACTCAGTTTTGCTGTGAAGATAAAACTGGTCTAAACCTGTTAAAGGGAAGAGAGCCCTGCACCCCTGCCCCTGACCCGAAGCCCCCTCCCTTCCTTCCCTGCTCATGCTGCTCTTCCCGCCTCTCCCCCTGCCCATGTGGACGTCTGTCTGTCTGTTACCTGCTTCTCCTCGGCAACACGCGTCCTCAGGTCACGGAGCGTCTATCTGTTCGCTCTGGTTGGTGTCACCGGGCCTGGAACGGTGCTTGGCTCCGGGAGGTGCTCGCTCACGCCGGGTGACCGGAAGGGTGGACGCACACAGGGGTCAGTGTCGTCCCCAACCACACGAAGCGCAGGGGCTGGGAACCCGGGTTTCATGAGCGTAGCCTGGTGTGCATGCCAGCCTCCGGGCCGGCCTGCGGGTCGGTGAGCTCACTGCGTGAGGGGCCGCATCACGACGTGAGGCTGGGGGGCAGCCCTGCTCCCTCCCGGGGCTCAGTCGTCCTGGGGACCTGAGCCGGGAGGCCGTGCTGGGCTCCAGGCGGGCATTCTGGGCACAGCCCCCAAACGGGGCTCGAATGGGGGCCGGCAGGGGCCTTGCTCTTTGCTCTCCTCTTAGCGGGTGTCTCCGCGTCGGCCACTGCAGGTGCGGCCGGGGCGGGTGCTGAGTGGCAGGGGTTCTGAAACCGGAGGCTAAGTGGGAGGAAGGGTCTTCTCCAAGGTCAAAGTCTTCAGCATGGACCGGCCTCATGTTCCCGACCCACTTGGTGCTGCCGTGCCCCGCGCTTCCTGCTGCCCCCACCTGGACACGGTCCTGTCTCGTGTGTGTGTGTGTGTGTGTGTGTGTGTGCGCGCGCGTATGTGTGTGTGTTGGGGGGCAAGTGCGACTGAATCGGGACACATGTGGTCAGCCCGCACTGACCAGGGTCACTCTCAACCCCGGCCCCCAGTTCTGGGCTCTCCTCTCCGTGTCTCCCGTCTCCTCCTTGCCAGCCTGACCTGGGCCTTGGTGTGGGGCCTGCGTCCCTCTTCCAGAGGCGTCCCTCAGAGCTTTCATCTTGGTCTCTGGCTCCCGGGCCTGACCCACGGCCCTGCAGGCTGCTGGGAGCAGGAGGGGCTGCGCTCGGTGGGGCAGGCCTGCGCAGCCCCGACCTGGCCCCTAGGTCCCGTCTCCCCTGGCTCTGCCGTGGGCCGGAGCGAGCGCCACCACTCTCCTGTCCCCAGCCACAACGGGCCTTAATCAGAACCCAGGCCAGGCTCCCCTCTCTTTTCCTTCCAGATGTCTCTCGATGGGCAATGCCAGCCTCCTGGGACAGGCTAAGCCGGACCCCGGCCCAGAGGGAGGCTGACCCAGGAGTCACTCGCGGCCCTCAGCCTCCTCCAGGCAGTGGGACGTGGACACACCCTCCCCCTGCTCCCCGTGTGGCCGCCAGCACGGCCCCCAGCCCCGGCTCTCCTGCGGCGTCCTGGGGCCCCACGCAGTCGCCTTCCAGGGATGCCGCACCAGGGGGCCCTCCTCACCTGCCCCCCCCCCCGCCACCCCGTGAGCTCTCTGCCCTTCCGTGAAAACTCAACCCAGCCCGAGGCTTCGGACCCCTGAGTGTCCTTTTCCAACCTCTCGGATACCCGCCCCCACCCCCAGGGGCTTCCAGCACCGACCCCTGCCAGGCGCTCGCTGGCCCCTTGGTGTCACAGCCGCACGGCGCTCTGCACTCCGTGGAAGCTGTGAGCTTGAAGGAGCCTCTCACCAGAAATCGTGGGTTTTCTCTGTCCCTCGATGGCCAAAGCCGTATGATCCAACCTCCAGAGCAGAAGGAGCGTAAACGGGGACGTACAGAGGCCTGCCTCTGGGCGGGAGAGAGCCCTGGGTGCTGGGCGAGGGAGCTTGGTCCCCGCTCTCAGGAGTGACCTTGGGCAGGGGAGCCAGCTTCTCGTCGGTGGGGTCTGAGCTGGGCACTCCCCCTCCCCCAGCATCTGTGATTCACAGGGGGCTGTTGGCTGGTTCCCCTCCCAGGGCCTCCTCTGTGCTGGACACTGGACGTAGGGACAGCCAGGAGCCCCGGGGACAGAGGACCCCGGTCCACTCTCCGCCCTCCCCCCTGCAGATGCATTTCCCACGCTCTCCGCTCCTGGCAGCGGGCAGGGCGGTGCCCGGGCGGCCCCAGCCACACAGGGGCAGCGCGGCCCCAGGAAGCGCCAGGCTCTGGGCCGGGAGCCTCTGTGCTCAAAGCCGGCTTTGCGGATTCCAAGCCTGGAGTAACGCAGCGGCCTGGAAGCCCTGACCTTCCGTCTTCTCGCGTGTGTGAAATCGGGACGATACCACTGGACGTTCGCGATAGCGCCTCGCGCGTCAGACGCTCCCTGTTCAGCCGTCATAACGGGACCATCACTATCACCGTTTGTCGGGCACTTTCTGGCTGATTTTCATCCCAAGAAATGCTAACTGCTAACTATTTTTACATTAAAAGAACAGAACAGAGAGCACGACGTATGGAAACAGCAGTGTCCACGGACTTTGCTGCGTGTGCGCGGACTGGAAACAGCCACGCAGTTCCCAGCCTTTAAGAGGAACTGTGCGCCTTAATTAAGAAAAGAAAAGAAAAGAAACTTTTCTGCAAGCATATTAATTATCTCGCTTGTCACATGAGGCATTTGTTCCAGATGACAGGTCGTAATTAGTGCAGAGAACAGACTGAGGGGCCCCGGGAGGGGACGCGTGTCTGGGGCGCCTGGACGGACGTGGGCGCTGGCCTGGCACCAGGTGCGGGGGCACCGAGCCTCGGGCAGGGCTCCCTCTGGGTTCAGGCCTGGGAAGGAAAAGCAATTTGTCACCACCTCCCTGAAGGCCCCCCCTGGGGCCTTTTCCTTGTCCCTCCCTCTGGGGACAGAGTTATTTTCTCCCACAGCCCTCAGCTCAGTCATGGACAGAAGAACGCCCTTCCTGAATCGACCAAAATAACCAGAAGAGTGACCTTGTGAGGGCAGCCGTGGGGGCCGAGTCTCTCTCCGGCCATCTGCACGGGGCTGGCAGAGTGTCGCAGAGCAGGGAGGTGGGGACGGGCCAGCGGCGTCCTTGGGCAAGGCATGGGGGGCACAGAGCCAGGAGCAGGGCCGTGCCTGCGCAGGCTGGGACCTGTTTGTGGAGGCTGACGTGGGCGCCCTCCAAGGGGCAAGGGACAGTCACTGCCTGGAGCAGAGCGGCCCCAGCAGCCGCCCCAGCGGGGCCTCTGGGTGGAGCTCCTGGGAAGTGGGACTTACTCGTTACGGTCACGACACGTACTGACTGATACAGTCAACGTGCTCCAGGCAGAGGCAGGGGGCAGGGGCGTCCTCTGAGAGCTCGCACGACCCTCCAGAGCTCAGGCCCGGCCCCCACGCTCAGCGCGGAGCACGGCGGCCTCTCAGGAGCGGGGAGAAGGCCATGGGGGACCAGCATGGAAGCCTCCCTCCTTCCCACCACAGGGCTCGCTTTGAGGCCACCGGGCTGAGGCCCTGGCCCCCGGCCTCCCCGCTAAGGCTGCCGCTTGGTCTTCTGGTCACCAGCGGCACGGCCCAGCCCTTACAGGCACCGCGCTAGACAAAGGTTAAATACACGACCAGTCTAAGTGTTATTGTGGTAACCGGCGCCTCCATCGCACTGTGGCTCCCCCGCAAGGGTTTCCGCGCTGGAGAGGATTTCTTTCAAGGTGAATTAAAAGGCAGGCATGCGGATGCGCCTCAGGGAGGTCCCGCACTCCCCGCCCCCCGCGAGTGTCAGTCTTTATTACGGACAAGCCTCATCGCCAGCACGCCCTCCCCGCGGTCCTCCTGTCTCCAGCCCGTTCAGGCAGAGCCGCGTTACAAACACTGGTGCTCATAAAGAGTTTTGACAAGACACGGGCTCCAATAAATTTTATACAATTCATAATGTAGGAGCATTGCGGCTTCATCAAACACGTCTTAAATATTAAAGTCCTGAAGAATGTATCCAAAATGGACCAGAACACACAAAATGGTTTCCTCCAGGTAATACGATCACTAGACGGGCTAAAAAGTGGCACAGACGGGAAAACGCCCGGCCTCTCCTCCGCTGCATGACCCTGGACGCCCAGCGTCCGCTCCCGCGAGGGCACCTTCTCCAGGCCGGAACTTTCTCCGGAACCACAGAATATTGGTTCTAGCATCCTGACTAATAGGTCACTGACCAATTAAACCCAGACTGAAGCAAAGAGCTGCTAGAGTTTAATTTTTCTTGGTGGGAATTCAATGCCGGGCCGGCGTTGGCGGCGAAGTCGATTACCTGCTGGCGTCGGCGTCAGGGGAGCTGCGGCCGCAGCCTGTCAGTGAACTAATTCACCCGGGGAAGCAGTTAATGGCCGTCCACTTAGGCCGGCCACTTGTCCAAAGATCAATCAGACCCAAACCTGCTCCCGGAGCTGGGCGCCAGCCGTAGGGGCAGGGATGGCGGCACGCCACTAGAGCCTTCAGGCCCCAGGTTTGGGAAGGAAATCTCTTCCAGTCCCCAGAGAGGGACATCTTAGCAAGGATGGGAGCAAACCTCCACAGCCTTGGGTCCTGAGAACAGGGGAGTCTAAGCCTGGTTCCCTGCCGGGCTCCACCCCTGCCCAGCGGGCCGTGTACAACACACCTGTGACCTCCACCCACCCCCACTGCTGCCACGTGGCGGGCACATTTCCCGGGCGCCTGCCCTGGCCAGGCCCTCTGGGGGTGCTCAGCGCAATAGCTCATTTCTCCATCGGGCACGGGGTGGGGGGTAGGGGGGGTGGACAGCAGTTGCTGCCGGGACGCAGTGAGGCCGTTCATGGATGTTTCCTGCTCTGGAGGAGGAAGGAGGGGGAGGGAGAGGAGAGGAGGGAGAGGAAAGGGAGGGGGACATGGCAAGGAGGCAGAAGGGGGAGTAGGGAGAAGGGGAAGGG